>JAAEAF010001223.1:0-199015 GCA_011037195.1 Triatoma infestans | reverse complement strand
AAATTATCTCCAAACTTGAAACACATGAAGCTTTAAACTTGATAATCCTTTCAGGTTAACACCATTAGTAATTATATAGTGGTCTATTAACTTTAATTGCAGTATTCTTTTGAAGTCTAAAATTTCATTTCAATATGTTGAATTTACTATACCTCATTTTTTTTTTAGGCTCATTTAATTGTAATATAAAAATTCTTAATTTTAAAGTTGAGAGATTGAGGTGAGAGAGAGAGAGAAATACATGATGAATAAGTATTGTGAGTGTGTTTGTTTTTTTCATCTGATCTTTTGTTTTGGAAAATGGAAATATTATGTTTGTGTATAATTAATTTTTACAATATTTTATCAGAATTTGTCACATAACTGAATATTGTAGGGGGGTTTCCAAAGACTGTAGAATCTATAACAATTATTTTGAACAGCATAATACGTAACTCTTTAATTCTTCTTTTGTATAGGTCCTGAAATCTAAAAGAATTTTCACTGGTAGTACACTCATAGACCACAGTTCATAATTGAACATGTAATAGAGCACACAAATTCTGTATTTACAAGCCCCTGAAGAAGACAAACAATGTTTGTCGAAACGTCGGGCCATTAATAAAAAACACTTAAAAAATTTTTTAGTGTTTTTCTTATGATACCCCCGGCCGATCAGCCAACTAAGAGATACATCAGGTAAAAGAATTTTTATTTTAAGTCCTTCAGTGTACGATCTATCTTGAGATTATTATTATAGTTTGGTTTTATAATAATATTGAATAGCTTTTTGTTATTTTATTAATACGCAAATCAATCATTAAGAATACACGGTCTTAATAGCGTACAAAGATAAAATTCTTTATTTCCTACTGTACATTATATCTTTTATTTTTTTTTTTTGCACAGCATCTGTTTTGTTATTATTAAATTTAAAATTATTTCAATATTGTAATAATTGATATTAGTGAAGAAAGTTGGTTCGTGGGAAATTAATTTATACTTGCTTTCTATTTTCACTTTCTCTTACTCCTAGTAAGAGGAAGCATTGTTTTATATCTTCACCAACTCATTTCTGTCTAAAGAAATTTTTCTGTCCATTTATTTTAATTGGGCGACTGAATTTATTTTATTAGGACTGATTTCTTTGTTTGTTTTGCTTTTCTAATTCAATTAAATATTGAAGAAGCTGCCACATCCAAGATTTTTTTTTTTTTTTTTTTGTTGATTCGTTTCAATGAGGAAGTAATATTGAAACTGTATTTATTGTTTTTTGATGGTATTCTCTTGTATTGTAGTAGTTAAAGAAACTTGAATTTGGAACTAAAATAAAGCATAAAATTATTGTGTGAACACGATTAGACGATTTTTTTTTTACTTTTCTTTCAAATATAATTAACAAAATTACTTGACTCATGGAATTTTCACCAAAAGATTGAGATGTCATAAATATTAATTCATAGAGGGATGATATCTTTGTTTTTTATGTAATTTATGGGTTACCTAATTTAAATTTATCTATCAGCAAGTTTAAAGCGAATATTTTGAGCCAGATCGTGAAGAACTAGAAACAAAAAAGCTCTTTCGGTTGTCAGATTTTGATGGAAACTTTCTGTCCAGATACTCTGCTGATAACTAACCAGAAGATCAGGCTTGAATATTTTATTTTTTTTTACTTTCTCTTACGCCCTTTGTAAGTCAAATTGTGTCAAAATGGTTTTCGAAATTGAGTTTTCACCGAAAATAAGTATTTTTTGAGATCTCCTGAATCTAGAGAATTGTTTTTAACGAATGGTCTAATCTAAAAATTTGATATTCCGCTTAGGTTACCACCACCATTTCTGGACACAAAGGTTTCCTGCAAAATCCTTTCACGGGAAGTGCGGACATTACTGAATTTTTTTTTTTTTTTTGGTTTCTTTAGTTTTTCGCGATTATTTCGAAAACAACTCAAAATGATTTTCTTTAATCTTCGTATACTCTGCATATAGATAAATATTTATAACATTTATTGAAACAATTTTCCTGGGAATTGATGACGTTAAATTTCAAAAGTGTGTTGATGTTACTGGTGCTATCTTCTGGGATGCAATGTAATTATTCAGTTACTACCTGCTGGGTAGTTGGAGTTTAAATAACATTTGTCACTTTATATAGAATTCTGTTAACATCTCTTATGGTTGTGAGAAGGAGAGAGAATTGGTGTGAATGGATTTTAGAAAAATAAACTAGATGTGTTGAACACTGCATAATGAAATGATCACACAAACTGCAAGTACTTTGTAGTAAAATAGAAGTTAGGTAGCGTGAGAAATATAAAGAGACAGACTGGCTGAATAGTGAGAAGATAAGTAGATAGGTTGCTGACTGGTCGTAAACTGTCCCGAACTGTATTGCTGTCGCTCTATTTATATGAATCGAACTATCCCTTACTAGTCTGGCCTAGGTGGTGATTGATTCATTTAGTTTGCTACTCTTCTCTTCGGATCTTATGAATCTATGATTCGGATCCCATGACATTTCTGTAAAGGAAAGTCCGTGTAAGTGTTTCACTAGATTTTCTTTTAATTATTTTCACACACACACACACACACACACACACACTCACTCACTCACCTCTCAACGACTCATTTCTAAAAATCAATAAGTTAAGAGAGAAACTAATTTCTAAACATTGACCTCATCATAATACCTATAGTTACTACGGTACGTGAAAGAAAAAAAAAAATCACATTAATTACCTATATACATGATTCGGTAATAATAAGTAATGAAACGTATAATAAATAAGGTGGTTTGTTTTATTTATCATTAAAACGAGTTGTCTCTGATGTAAATATATGCAATGTAAATAAGATATTCTGTAAATACTACACTTTGTTCTATGTTTTTTTTTCCCCCCTCCTTCTAGTGGTAAGTATTCTTAGCTTTCACATCAAATATTTATGGGTGATAAGTGGGCGTACAACATTGTCTTTTATATTTTCAAATATAACACTTGTTATGCAACCAGTATTTTATCTATAATCATGTTCTCTTAGTGGCTTTTGTCATCTTAAAGAAATCTCTTGTTTAATATATATTTTATTTACAGAACTGTATACCCTGTAATAGATGGTTTTATCACTTATTTTATTTACTTATGATTTTATATTTATTTGCAGTTTCGATTAAAAATATATCGCGAAGTTGTGGAAAATTTTTTTGATATTAAATTTCGAAACCTAAAGATGAAGAAATCATCTAATCTTAACTAGCTTCTTTGCTGAGTTGGTTTATTATGCTGGCTTTAAGTATAATTCTGATGGTAACCCAGGAATTTTTCACCTTTTCGCCTGAGTCTTTAGTGTTGATTCTCAATAACCCAAAATGTTGATTTTTACACAGTAAGAGCTGGTATTGTTGTTATATTTCTTCGAAATTGAAGTCTCAGCCAAAAGTGATCTATCTCTGTATAACAGTTTAGTGAAACCTAATAGTGTCTATGTCGATAAAAACGTAGAAAACTGGAAGTACTGTTCAGTAAAGTCTCACTTCCGGTCAACAACCGATTTTCTTCAAACTTGGAATTTTGGCAGCACATGTAATTTTAATTTCGATTCATCGTTTCTAAGTTGTAAAAAAAAAGGTCACCCTACAAAGTCCTCTAATTACAGGGTTATACCCCTTTTGTACAGACAGCTAATCTAATACCTGAAGTACAATCCGGTTTTAGATCCGGAAGAGGCGGCCAGAATAACTTATTCACACTCTCCTCTTTAGTAGAGTAAATCGATAGTAAATTAAACAAGGGAGTTCCTTTTTTTTGTGATTTTTATAAAAACTTTTGATATGGGGTTTAGCTTTCTCTAGTCTAAACTACCAAAGCGGGGAATCGGCCTAAAAATAATTAATATATTGAAATATTGCGCAAAAATGCGTTTAATATCGCGCACAATTCATACTTCTAACATACATGTGACTTCAGGCATTCTACAAGGAGATTCACTTTTCCATATCTTTTTTAAGTTGTTTACTTTAGATTTATGGCAGTTTTTCCATTTAGAAAATATAACCGCCGTTGCAAGTGTAGATTGTAATAATAAACTTCTTGTGCCGATGACATTTGCTGTTTTTGCTAGTTCCTTAATAGACGTTAATGAATGAATACCGCGGTCTTAATAATCTTACTGTTAATACTTTCAAAACTAAAATTTTTGTATTTTCCAAAAAAAATGCCCGAGGAAAGAGATTAGCTCTAACCCCATGCGGAGGTTCCCCGATTAGAGTCCAGTCCTTACCCCTTAAATTTTCCCTTCCAAGGAGGGGCGGGGACTCCTACAGAAAAAACCTCACATCTGGAGCTGGACAGTGTGTCTGTCGCGAAGAAGAAAACACGTCCGTAAGCCGGCAGGCACTGAAAAGCTCCGGGGCAGATGACTTTAGAGATTGACGCGCCTTAAATGCAGAAAACAAAAATCCCGATCAAAAAAAATTTAAAAATAGGTCATCGCTGGCAACTATCTCGGTATCCTATTCACTTAGACACGTGTCCTTCCCTTGAGCATGTAAGAGAAAATCATAAAGACGACAACCGGTGGAAACGCCAGGCAATTTTATATTGGGCTGCAAGGGAGCGTATGGATAGTATCCAAGAAAACGCGGTGACATAAGGAACAAAAAAAAAGGTATCCTATTATCCTCCTCTGGGAAATTATATCAAGCCTGCAACAAGCACTATTGGAAAACTGGCCACAAATAAATTTAAAGTATCCCAATAAATACAACAGCTACACGACAAGACACAAGTAAAAGATTAGTATTAACCTCCATAATAAAACCTACCATGCAGTAAGCCTGTGAAATTTGCCCATAATTACCTAGACGAGTTAGAAAGAGTAGAACTTTAATTTATACCCAAACAGTCTATATACACATACCCAAAACTACACATTTAACTCTTTCGTTCGTATAGATTATAGAAGAATATGGAATCCACAACAAATAAGGTAACTGCATTTAAAGATATGGTTCCTTTGTAAAAAAAAAAAAAACTATTAGAAATGGATGAATCCCGTTTATCCCGCATCTGTTATGACAATTTGTATATTCATAATAATAAATCTAATAAAAAAAAATTTGGATTAATAAACTTTGTTGTAAAAATGTTAAGAGTCTACCCCAACAGTCAGGATATCTTTTCAACACAAGACCCGCTCATTATCAGAATGGAAAAAAAAACAAAAAAATATTATAAATAAACTAATTAATAAATTTCAAAGAGAAGATATTGAAAACATCTAAAATAGTAAGTACAATCATTTATTCAAACTTTTATCAAATTTTGGAATGAGAAAAGTATGTTTAGAAATGGAACTGAATAAAATAATAAAAATGAGAGTAATTTTTTACAGCTGCATCTTTCAAATAATATAAATCTTGGCAGGCTATATTATATTAATAATTTTGATTGCAATAGTATTTGTCTTATTATATGGGCTAGAAAAATCTCTAGAGATAGTCTATTTACATTGTGGCTGGTCCACTGTAAAACTCTAGAAGTAGTCATATCCTTTTTCTTCAAAAAATGTATTGCACTTCATTAACTATAGATAAGAAGAGACAAATTTGAACATCTCTTTTCCATTATTTCCATTCAACAAATTAACTCATTTACAATTTTTATAATCAAGTTGTAAAAATAAGAAGTTCAGTCCTTTCAGAATTTTAGAAATTATTACTGTTCTGTTTGGAACTATTTTTCTTGTAATTTCTATTTATAAACAAGGCAAACTCTCTGCCAAATGAATGTTAATTTTATTATTCCTTATGCAATAAATAAATAAATAAAATTTAATTCTAATTAATATTATATAGATAATAATGTCGTATAATAAACTAGAATTGCACTTTAAAAAATGCATAAGCACTATGAGCAATTTTTGAGAAAATTGTAAAAAAAAAAAAAAAAAAAACGGAAACTCCTAATCACCAAAGTGGTAGTTTCGGTTGAACAATTTTGATAGTTAAGATTGGAATGATGACTGCAAGTTAGGAATTTGAACTTTCTGCGATGTTACGTTTTTGAGATATTTTGTGTGTGTGTCTCTCTCTCTCTCTCACATACACGGTGTGAACATTTTCTAAAAAAAAAAAAAACACTTTTTCCCATCAGGAATCTTAACACATGTATTTCAGGTTGTTAAAAATCGATATGAAAATTTCACACGTTGATCAAAAAAAAAAAAAAAAAAAAAATCAACCTCGCTCTGTAATTTTTAAATATTTTATTGTGAATAAATTACCATATTTGGCCATGGCAACGGTAAATTTGTATACACAAAAGTTACCTAAAATTCTATTTTACAACATTTCTCTCTGTTCTCCTCATCTATCAATAAAGGCCTGCCTTTCGTAAGACAGTTTGTTTGCCTTTTCTTAAACATTACAGTTAGATCCTGTTGCGAAAAAAAAAAATATAGTTGAAATTTCAAAAATTGACGAAATATTATCTGTTTAAAATAAAAACTTTCTGCATAGGCATATTTTTTTCCTAAACAGATAAAACTTTTTAATATTAATAATTCCTTTCCATCGTTTCTTTGTTTTATTAATTAAAGTGCACCTGATATTTCTTATTTTTAAAAAAAAAAGGAATAGAATATAAAGAAACCAGCTGATTACGGCCATATTTATTATGTTAAAATAATTGAATGTAATAATATAAGTATATTTTTACAGTTGTATGGCGGCACCTGTTTCCTATTGACAGGAACACCACCGCGGCTGTTGCACCTCTTATGCAATATCCACATTATTGGTTTTTACCTTGAAATTAAAATAATAATAATAATAATAATTATTATTATTATTATTATTATTTTATGCTAGTTCTACAATATTATTACAATGAGATAAATATATTGGCCACAATTTTTTTTTGACCACTCAACTTAAATCTATTATTTTCTACTAATATATATTATTTATTTGGTAAAATTTACTTGATATTTTACTAAATTAATTATTGTAATTATTGACAAAAATAGAACAAGCCTGCACCAATTTGTAACATAGTTATATATTTTTTTTGTTTAAATAAAGTACATGGCCAACACTATTTTAGCGATAATTTTTATCTAATACTTGTTTTTTAAAGTGTTACAAAAATAAACTCTAAGGCTACTAAAAACTAGATACAAGTTGTTAAATATTTGAAAAGACTATAGGCCTTTTTATCATTTAAATATTTATTGTTTACTAACAAGAAATAGTGTACTAACGCCTCTCTCTCCGTTTGTTGCGAACTGTCCCACGCAACGATTCCTAATTAGTAGACTACAAACGGGTTTTTGGACTCATCATTGTGTTGAAATGGAACTGTGATGAGTGATGAGTGACCCACCTAATCAGAAAAACTTACTTCAACAAAAATTCGCTATGTTGAACCGACCAATTTTTATTGAATGTTAAGCCAATGGTTTAGTTTACTTGTAATTTTGATTGAAAAACGTTTAATTTAAACATAAAAAAGTTGTTTTTTTTTTTTTAGTTTTACCGTAAAAAAACAAATTGAAAGTTTATTTCACTGAAAATGATATATTAAAAACAAAAAAAATCTTCAAAATTAAAAGTTATGTTTTGACTAGACGTATAACTGAACATGCCATAAATAAGACGACAGGAGTTATAATACATATAACTGATGTAACTAGAAGCTGCAGTTTAAATTTTAATTTAATTGGCAAGTCTCTCCAGATTCCCCCCTCCAACAAAAAAATTGGAGAAAAGTCTCCTGAAATACTATACAAGTGTCATTAACAGTATCCATTAATTCAACAAATAATTAAGGATTTTTAGAAATATTATTAAAGCATTACATAAATTCCGAAGAATTAAGACCTTGTACTAGTTGGGATAGTTGTTATTGTTATCAAATATTGGTGAGGATTAGAAATAGCACAGAATTAACTATAAATAACAATACCAAAAAAAATATAAATATTTTATGGAAAAGATGGTTACATAACAAAGGTGATGATGAGGAAGGAGAAGAAGCTGGGAAGGGAGGTAAGGCGGTGGTTATGGTGGAAAAGTGGGAAAATGAGTAAAAGCCATAATGACGGAGCGAGTGGTAAGATGGGTGGATTGATGAAGCGGCGAGTTGCCGGTCTAGTGGGGTCCTTGGCCTCATTCCCAGCAGTACAAGAAGTGGGGAGCACATGGATCAAGGCAACACGAAGAATAGAGCCTCCCCCCCGGAGCCGGTCCGCTCTTGCTCCTCTCCCCACCAACATCCTCCTCCGTTTTATTTAAAAAGAAAAAAAAAGACCTTAACTGCCCTCTACTCTTCAAAAGAAGAGAAAGAAAAAAAGTATTGTACGCCTCCTGTACTCTATAATGATTATTGTGCTATTAGAAAAACGATGCATTTCAAATTTGTTTAGAGCGCAACTCCGTCTCACCATGATATGGAAGTTGGAACTGTAATATAATCTTCAGTTGTGTCGTCCCATGTCCGGTATTATTATACCGTCCCTTGGAAAGTTTTGAGTTGGACTTTTTTCTTTTTTTTTTTTTTTTTGTAGTCACCTTTTCTTTCTTCGGCATCATTTCTAGAAACATAGCATTAAAGTCTGACAGATCATAATATTGTTTGGTATGATATATTTAGTATTGTTATACACCTGTTATCTTCGGTTCCAGAATTTAGAAAATGTTACAGAAACAACTTAAAAATTAGTAAAGTCTAGGGAACACCCGAAGAAAACAGGGCAGTCTTCTTTGATCCCTGCTAATCATCATTATGCTTATTACTTTCTCTTACTACTAATAAGAAGAAGTATTGCGATCGTGTATGATTTTCGATATTGAATTTTCACCGGTTTGTCAATATCGAATTTTAACAATAAATATCTCAAAAACTAAAAAAAAAAGCAGAAAGCTCAATTTTTGATATTCCGTCGGTTTGGTACTACCACGGCATTCGATGCGAAAGTTTCAGACAAAATCCATCAACAAGAAGTGCGACTTTACTGAATTTTCCGATTTTCTTTAAACTTGGTTTACTATCTAAACACATATAAAAACGTATCACTTTTATTTGATACATTTTCCCAAGGGAAATTCTTCATTTGTTTGATATATTTTTCCGAAAAAATTTTATTTCTATCTCTGAGTTAGATTTAAATTTAGTTAAGGTTTAAGGTTTCTTCAATTGGAGACAGGCAATCCCGAGGCTATGAGCTTCATGACGAAGCCGCTCTCAGCTTTGCTAGGATTGAATAGGAGGGCAAAGCTGGGGGTTGTGCTATAATTTAAGGGGATCCACGATAGACTTCGTCTTGTAGGTCGCAATAGAATAAGGCTCGCCCCCCCCCCTGTTTTTAATCTAATCTAGATTTAAATTGCCCAACCTTTATTGGTTTTGGACGGAAGGCGCTTCATATAAGCCTATATAAATAGTGTACAAGTATAACCCCTAACACTTTTTTCCTTTTTAATGGCCACCTCTACTCAACATTGTAAATGTTGCAATTTTAAAGAAAATTAGTTAATTAAATTGCACTGATTGGAGTAAGAGTTATTCGTGTGTGTGTGTGTGTGTGTGTGTGTGTGTGTGTGTGTGTTTCACATCAGATTTATCTTCTTTTTTTTATACAACAGTTGAACAATATAAATTGTTCCCTCTAAAATCATTGTCAATTAAATTTGGTAACTTTCAATTAAACAAATTATAAGGTTTATACGAAATTGCTAAAACAATATATTAACAATAGTTTAGGTAAAGTAGGGATGTTCACGTCTTTTTTTAATATTTTGAAACCAATATGATATTAAATTAAGTCTTAGAAAGAGCAATATAAAATTGTATTTAACTTTAACCTAATTTTTGCACTCTTACTAAGTTAACCTTCTTCCTCTTTGCATTAGTCAACATTCTCTTAGTGGTTACTGTACCATGGTCTTTGCTTTTTTTGAACTCTTTTTTTTTTAAAAAACAGTTTTAACTGGTTCATAAAAATAAACGCAAGATCGTTTACACCTCTCATTCAGATTCCACACACGCGCTTGTATACTTGAGCTTGTAAGTAACACTTTACTTTTTTATTATGTTTTAAATAATTTGTTTTTTGATGATGGCTATCCATGTAAAAATCGACTTTAATGGAATCTCCTATAATTGGAGATTGAAAGATCGTCAAAGACAGTGCCAGGTAATGCGGCAATCTCTTAAATGTGCAATTCTTTACTTAATTTTGGATTTCGAGGAAAAAGTGTATGTAAGGACTGGCCACATGTCTACTTCGACATGAAAGGGTATGTAAGAAGTGGCCACCTATCTACTGCGACATGAAAGATCTACTGATTGGCTTGGAATGTCTGTCGTTCTTCTGCCTTTCTGGATACTCTAAACTAATGTTGCAATTTAGTAAACAATTTCTGCAGGTCTGTAGTGTTCTGTGTATGACAGTTATTATTATTATTGTTTAGATGGAATACACACTGGTTCGCCAGGATCCCTAGAAAAGTGGTTAAATCCACATCCCAGTCGGTTAAGTCAGTTTGAATCTATACATCGGACCATGATTTGATTAGGTATTTGGATAGATAAAGATATACAACATATGAAAGTTATTTAGCATACATTCTAAAGTAAGGACCATTAATTATGGTGTGGTGATTCTTTTTTTATTAAAGAACCTATTCTGTTAAAGCTAGTAAATCCGCTCTTTTAACCTTCCGGGAATAGGCAAGCATTCCGGGCTTGATTCCCGTCAGGGCTCCAGTGGATTTATGTGGGCGATTTCTAATTGAATTTGTGAACTCTCACATGTATTTCTCAAGCATACCGGAGCTGTTAGCAAATAATATGAGGCCTAAGACAAATATTTTAGAAGCACTGGAGGCTAAAATAACAATAAGTCTATTCAGGTAGCTCTGAAGATTGGATTTGAATCATACTAAAATTATCCATTTTTGGATTTGATGATCGATTCAAGACTTGAAAAATAATTGCTTCTGTTTACGTTACCGAGAAATAGTTTGACTGTGAACGCAAGAAGAAAGATGTTGTACAACTACTACAATTAATAGTCATTTCGAAGCAAATATTCTTATTCTTGCTAAATTTAATGACTTAGTAACTTGTCCACCACTCACTCAAAAAGCAACGAGGATTCGTATACGATATTAACAATCACGATAACTATCAGAAAATCACTCCATCCTATAAGCTGTTTATTGGTGCTTAAATTTCTAATTAATTTAAGCGAGCTACAACGATCAAGGGTCGTGTTCAATGTTCTATGTAATGTCTTATTTCACATTGATTTCAAACAGATTAAGAAGAATTTCAGAAATAAATTGATCAATTTTTTTTTGGAAGCTGATTCATTCATATTTTTTAGATTTGTAGTCTGCTAAGTTTAATTAAAGCCTAGAGATTGATGCTGTCACTTTTTCTTTTCTGCTAATCACTTTAATCATTTAAACTAAACAATTTGATTACTTCATTCAGTGTGTTTCGTATGAATTAAATCATCAATTTTTCCAACCAATTATTATTATTATTTTTAAAGACTTCATTATTAAAACAAGATGATGATGATGATGATATTTCTTTACAGTCACTAGTGAAACGTAGAAAAAATCTTGGGAATTTTTGCTTAGTAAGAGGAAGCATTTTTTTTTGGTCCCTACGCCCATGGCTTAGGCTACTCCAGCCATTCTGTGACGCCCCAGTATAAAATTATAGGCTGCGCTGGCGATTGATGTTGTTCGTTTAGTTGGGATATCCGGGGAGCGCGTGAGAACAACTTCATCTGGTATGAAACACTCACACGACACGCTCTTACTCCCCTTAAAACAGTTGTATATATAATGGCAGTTTTTTTTTTAAATTTCAAGTTTTGTAATAAATGTAGTAGAAGTACACGTGCCAACCTACCGAAATGGATAGAGAATGATTACATTGTTCAGAGCGCCAGTAATATATTGAACAAACACATTTGAATTTGAATGTCTCAAAGATTCCTCAGAACCACCTGAAAGATATTATATCAGAAAAATATTATAAATAAAAGTGATAGGTTTTATCTGTGCAGTTAGTATTCCGAGTTTAAAAAAAATCGAAAAGTACTTTATAAGAAAATTCCAAAAATCTGCTGTGCATAGTCGCACTTCTTTAGTCATAATAAGATAGTCATAATAATAATTAGGATTAGTGAAATAATAGTGTGGCATAGATTAGATTAGATTCTGTGAGGATTGGCTATGCAGTCTATGCCACCGCGACCCCTGTAAGACTATTATAGCACCCACAGTTTAGAGTTCCCTCTTCAGTTCTGTTTATTTAATTAGACTTTGGATGTGACACAGATAACAAAAGACCCAATTATCGTTGCACTTTTAAACCTCCAGATCTGGCTTTAAATTTAAAAACCTCATTAGAATGTGCTTTCATTGTGGATAGAAACAGTCACCTGATCAAAGAAGATAAATGCAGTGAATTCTCCGCGTGTTAATGGCTATGAAGGAAGACTCTTGATTCTATTTGAAGGTGATAGCAGACAACTATTTCTCATGTGCAGTGACTCCAAAGCACTTCTACTGCTTCTCCACCGAAATTACACACCTGTACATTAATTACATACCTGTCGGCATTAAGATAACTGGCTTTGAACGAAACGTTACTAGCAGTAGACCTGAAAATATCCTTATAGAAAGGATACGGGAATGGAGAAAACTAGAAATCCTTAATAAGCTGAGCAGAGCTACCAATAATAGGTCTTAGGTTGGCGTATATCTTAGGACAATCATGAAATGAATAAGTGGCCAGTAGGCCAGAATTAGGGTTGGACCATACACGGCTAACTCAAGCCCACATGTTCCTAAGACATCCACCAACAGAATAAGCATGTAGAGTACTTATCACGGTGAGGCATATATTTGATATCCTGGGAAACATCACCAGGATATAGGCTGTCTGCAGGAGTTAGGGCAAATTGGAGGAGATGATTGGAAACAAGGAACAAGAAATAGAGCGTCTTCACATTACTGAAGAAAGCCTCCCTGCTGAAAAAAATATGAACAGTGGATATGACTAAAGATTTTAAACAACGTACAAGTGGGATTGTTTATATGAGACTAAGTTGGTCATAATAATTACAATTAGTCCCTTTGTCCCTTGTGCCTTTAAACTACCAACAAACAAACAATTTTTTAAAATTTATTGATTTTGGTGGTTATTTTAGGCTTCTTTCTAGAATAACTCTTAAATATAATTTATCGCCGGGCAGGAGATAGGGGAGCTAAATATTCTGTAACAGGTTTCGGATTTTAATAAAATTTGTCAGTCAATACAGTGAATACTGCAGTAAGAGAAAGTCTGTAAGTTTCTCCTTTTTTTTAAACTTAAAAATACAAATGAAAAATTTGCCCATTGAAAAAGAAAATGCATTATACATAGCCAGCCGTCTAATCAAAGTAAAAGTGTGTCAAATCTATGTTTGACGACACTATCTGACATGGCGGTAAATTAACAAGAGAGGGGCTCTCTCTGTGTATATATATATTCTTGTTGTTTCTATAGCACACTTAACCAATAAATCTTTCTTACCTGTCTACACATTGTGTGGTAGATGTTGTAGGTGGGTTTTGTGTTCAGTTTGGTCTGGTACCTTCTTCAATACAGGTAAAGTGCGCTTCTCGCACATACATACACAAACACACACACAAATACTATCAACTGTTTACAACTTGATTTACTTTGTTTACACACACATTTAACAAGAGTTTTAGAAACTGACATTTAAGGGATATATATGTAGTTGAAAAAAAGTATAGAGATTTAGGTCACTAGGAACATTTTTATTTACTGTTGGCACAATTACTGGGGGGTGTATGCTGCTAGTGAGTATGAGCTTTTCATTGTTTTTTTTTTTTGTTATTTACTTATTTTGCCAGAATTTGTTTGTATACCTGACAAACTTAACAAAATATTTTGAATTGAATACCTATCCCGTCATCCTTTTTAGTCATCATACCATAGTTCGCCAAATTAAGAAGTTCTGTGGAACATTCTGACATTAAGACCCAAACTAGTATTAATTTGTTACGCCTAGCACTTTCCTTTTTTCAAATATTTACCTTTCGTTTTTTTTCACTTTTACTATTATATATTTATTTTGCTTTAAATCTTTATTAGGACACCTTGGTATTGTAGGTGAAATATTAAAAAGTTTCTTTTATTTCACATTGATTGTTGATTCTTTGTTATATATAATTCTAGGTATTTCATCACTTTCTCTTATTGCTCAAAGAGGAAAGCATTACGGACGTATCGTATTTTTCTTAGTTATATTTTCACCATTTATTAGCTAGTTTAGTGCGTAAATATGATTTTTAGAAATTAATTGTGTTTTTATGTATATAAGTGGTGTGTGTGATCAGCATAATTCAAACAAGTAAATCGCAAGTACTTCAAAGTTGAAGTTTCATTTAAGTGCTACAGGAGCAGGATTAAGGTATTTGTTAGCATCGATCAACCGGAAGTACCACTTTACTAAATGAATTTTTCAGTTTTTCCAAATCTTTTCAAGGACAGTTGATTGTTTTTGAAAAGAATGCCAAATTTGAAGAAAATCGGTAAACCGAAGTCCCACTTTATCGAATGCATCAAGCTGACAATGACTAAGGATGTGACACGTTTTTTTTAGACGGATCCTGGATGCAATGTTGAGCGATCGCCTCCTTCTTCAGTGAACATTAAAGTGCCGTGTACATTAATCTTTGCGAAAAATTCAATTGAATAATGATGAAATCTTATTCGGACAGTTGAAACTTGCTCATTAGCCTTTTTTGTCTGTCGAACTAATAACTAGTCTCTTGGTATTGTGAACACCAACTTTGAAAACGATCCACCCTGACATGTTGAAGATATTTAGGTACTTCTCCTGTATTCTGTTGTATGTATTTTTAAAATACATATTCATCTTTGAGTACTCGTATTTCCTCCAGTTTTCCAATTTTTGTCAATTAATGTAAATGAAAGTTAATTAAAATGGAAGCTTTTTGCAAAATTATATTAAAATTCAATAATTTCCAATTTGAACACTTTTTATCTCAATTAACAATTAACTATTAACAAAATTGTCATAAGAGGTAAAAATTCAGTCCGATTGGAATGCAAAAATGTAAAACCTAACAAAATGCAATTATACATGATAACATTCTCTGACCATTTATTTATTCTGTTTCCATTCTCAATATTCTTTCTTTGACTGGAATTATTTAAATATTCTTGGAACTCTTACTTGAAATTCTATCGGCCATTAAAGTGTTTTCATTTAATACATTCAACACTAACATGACTCTCTTTTATTACTACAATTCTAATAATTATAAAGACGTAATTTTGTTTTGAAACTTGATTAGTTACAATAAATTTCATTGTTCCTAATTTACTATATAAGGGAAAGGGAACCCAGATCTTTTCAATATGTTGAAATGGCACCATATTAAGCAATAGCTTAAGTTCACAATCAACCTTCGACTAAAATCAATCTTCGACGTTGTAGATATAGACACGCATAATTCGTAAACCAAGTGTAAAGTAAATTGTGAAAATGTCTAAAAGCATACAGTCTAGTGGACAACCATTTTTCTCAAAATTAAAAAACAGGGAATTTTGACAACAAAATCAATTATTTATTTTTTTTATTTTTTAAAGCGCAAACATCTATGCTTATTTGCGCCTCGAGCCTTCTCAGTGCACTGTCGGTCTTCGGACAGTATTCTCTTTTTACAGACAACACTGCCCAGTCCCAGGACAGTGAGCTTTAGGGGCTGCTAGGAAAAGAAAATCTAAGTAGTAACACTGTACTCGAACCACGGACCTGCGGTTTGCGATAGCACGCTATCAATGCTCATCCCGTCTCTATAATACAATATGAAGAAATGGAATTTAAAAAAAAAGGTTAACTTTAAAATACTCCCTTAACCCTCCAAAAAATGAATTTTTCCAGGTAAAAAGTCTAAGTCTAATTTGGAGTTTTATAAATTTTGTATCCTTTATCCTTTACACATATTCTATCTTTACAAAAAAAAATTAAAGAAAAGCACTCTAACTGCATTCGTTCTAGGAGGCATTTTCTGGCATATGCCCAGAAAAATCTTTTTACACACTTTTGACATAAAAAGTCCTCCTTAAAGTTAGTCTTTTAAATCTATAGGAATCTGTATGATGTATCTCTGCAGCCCTATATGTATATGTATATGCTGGAGGCCCAATTCAGTCAACTGTAGGCGATGTTAATCCGCAGGGATGCCAGAATCCCTGAAGAAAGTATATCCATTACTTACAATGATTGATAGAGATTGAATGGAAAAACAGTCCTGCATAAAAGTCTTCAGAAGTGGGAAAACTTGTGAACCCCTACTGTAATGTGAATTGAAAAAAATTGTTAGAAATAGTTCACTAAGGGTGTTATTAAAATATAATTACCTCCCCTATTTTAAATCTTTTTATTATACCGGTAATATTAAGAACTATACAGGTGAATGATGATGAAAGGGCTTGATATGGGAGCAACGACCAAGTTATAATTGTCAGTTTAGAGAACAAGTGTTTAGTGAGTAGCAGTATTCTGGATGCTGGATGGATTAACCACATCTTCAAGATTCAAGAGGCTTTACTGGGGGTAGCAGACTCATGCAAGCGAGTCACAACTCCAAAGCTATGTCCTAAAGAACAATATAATAATCGATAATATGAATTTTATAAGATTCAATATCAGGTTTGAAATATTAATTGAAAAACAACTTTATTTTCGTAATTTTCTCAGCGTCATACAGGGTTCTCTGCCAGTAATAAACAGCTTATATATAGCCGCTATAAAAAACTTATTGATCGTGTAATATTTCATAACTAGACCATATCTCTATTTTTTTATTTTCTTTTTTTTTTTTCCTAATTTTATATTTTTTTGTTGTTCCGTGTCTCTGTACTTTAGTACAGAATTCCTTCTCTTCTCACCAGGTTTAGATTGGACACACAAGAGATGTTTCCAAGGCCAGATTGTGCTTTCACATAAGGAGTATTGCTTCATTCTTCACTTCTATATTGTAGTAAGTAGTGGGGAGCACCATATCCTTCTGCCCTCTTGTAGTTCTTTTCTTGTGTTGTTGTAGAATAGATAGGGTAGATAGGACGGTGTGTTGAAGCAGCCTAATGCCCTGTGGTCGCGCGCACTACAAATCTACTCTCGTATCGTTGTTTCCACGTGTATCACACTAGACACTTCACTTATTATAGATTCATCTTTGAACATTCGATCGAAATATTGACCAAACTACTATTTATTTATTTATTTATTTTTAATAACGTATTATAGTTTATCTTTATAATTGTTGTTTGATTGACAAATTATTTTCCTTTTCTTTCTTAATTGATCCTATCACTCATCTTCATCAACCAAATCGTTTATTCTATGAAATCCCAAATCCAGTGGGGGAAACTAAACCATTTTTTAGAGGAAGTAAAAAGAAAAAAATCCCTCCGCCAAAACCCCTTTAAATGAACTTTCTCAGAAAAAGATTTCAAACAAAAATGATAGTCTCTGCATTTATAGTCACTATACCAAATTTAATGAAATCATTGATTTTTTTATAAAGAAAATTGCAAAAAAAAACTTAAAAATACTGTTTCGTAATCAAGCACTTTCTGTCGACCGGATTTCTTCAAACTTGAAATTTTCTCAACATGTTTAATCGTATAATAACTAAAATAGCGCTTTTGAGGAAAGATAAGCTACACTAGATCTTTCAGATCACAGTGGAATTGGACTTCTTTAGCCATTCTTTGAATTATCTATCGGGTTAATAAAAATGTCTAAAAAAATCCACATGAATATACGTCATTGAAATGCAAGACAATAATTCTATTAAAACTCTTTCTCTTCAATCGTTTATGCTGGGCAATAGTTTTAGTTCTGGACAAGAGAAAGCATGTATATCAAAGCGATGGTTTTCTTCTAAACTCAAATTAAGAGAATTGTGTTTCCATTGACTCAAATTAATGGTTTAATATTTCCAAATAGATTAGTTCAAAGGAATTAGCTGGACTGTTTTACTTGCAGATGTAAGAGTAACAGGATGATGATAATGTTTGGTTACGTAATAAAAGAATATGAGAAGAAATAATGAGGCTAGAGTAATCGAGCGATGGGTGTTGCTTGTTGGTGGCATGATGCATGTAGAATGGTAGATTTGGCTGTAGGGAGTTGCTTGAAAAGTGATGTGTCTAATTAGAAGTCTTGCTTGCCCTAACGGTGGTGAGCTAGTGTTGCTATCCTGGTGAAAAACTTTCGAAGTTAAGTGTGAGACTTGCCAACTCCATAAAGTTGATCTTGCCACTGATTTTTTTTATTCTTCAAAGTTTATCTGGCGACTGATGTAAGCCCCATTGCTGGGGGGCTTATATTTATTCAATTTCCCATACCATTAGAGACAGCTTCTAGGTATGAGAGCTTGACTATGGAAGATAAAGCCCATTCGCCAGTACATTATAAATGACATGACTAAAAGTTATAATGTGTAGTTGACGTACGCTTGGAGGCTCAGTAGTGGGTCCTTGTTGCGGTTGCTAATGGAACTATTGAGTCCAGCTTTTATGTGGCAAATTTTCTAGTAATTACACAAACAAATGAACAGTATTTCTGATGATTGGAATTTCTATTGACTTGTTATGAATAGCAAGATCTAGAGGTGATTTTCTAGAAGTGTATACAGGTAAAAGGTATATTAAAAATATATGATGAGTTCATCCCAGATAAATAGTGGCCAGTCAATAGACATCTAAACAAAACTCATTTTATTCTAAAAGTGTTTTATAACGTATTAAATTTATTTTATTTTCATCAGAATTAAATTTCTAAATTCTGTACACCAATTAGAATATTTTAAGATCAGTTAAATTTATAATTTTATACAACACTAAATATTTTAATTTAAAAAAGAGTTGGAAGAGATGGAATAATAAAATAATAATAATAATAAGAAAATGTAACTCATCATAATATAATAATACCTATTATTATGTTTTTTATTTTTTATTTTTTTAAAGATGGAACGTCATTTATGGCAGGATGTAGTTACTGAATTGTTGTTTTGTATGTACTGGTTTTATGTATTGATTAAAGTACATTTTCCTTTATATATGACTTTAGCGTGTTCACTTATAATGATAATAATAATGATATAGTTCACTTATTATTCTAATATATATATATATATAAATATACATTTTATATATATATATAAACTACTTATTATTATTTTTATCATATATGTTATTATAACAAGTTATGTCTGTATTTATCTGAATTTTATATGCCAAACATCACATCTCCCACTACTACTGTTCTGTCCGATTGTTTATTATTTCAAATATTCTTTATTATTACTTCCTCTTACTCCTAGTAAGAGGAAGTATTGTAATCGTGTCAAATTTTCGATATCGAGTTTTCACCGGAATATCCGTTTGAGGTCCCCTGAGTCCAAAAATTTTAGCAAATGCTGGTGTTGTGTGTGTGTGTGTGTGTGTGTGTGTGGTATGTATGTATGTGAACAGCATAGCTCAAAAACGAAAAACCGTAGAAAGTTAAAACTTGATATTCCATTTAGGCATCACCGTGGAATCTGACACTACGTTATCTGTCAAAATTCCTCAACCGGAAGTACCACTTTACTAGTTAGATGTTTTACTTTTTTGCGATTTTCTCAAAAATGGCTCCGACGATTTTCTTTAAACTCGAAACATCAACCACACATACAAAGAGCTACAACTTTTATTTGAAACATTTCTCCGGGAAAATGCTCTGAAGGGCACTTTTGGGGGAGGGGTGGGGTTTGGTTTTCATCTAAAGTGCTATTTCAGTTTATTTCACAATTCTGTCATCTAAATAATGTTAATTAGAATTAAATATGTTGTTGAAATTCCGAGTTTGAAAAAATCGGATAACCCGAAGTGCGTTTACTTTACCACTTTACTAAATGATTTATTCACTTTTTCAAAATTTTCTCAAAAATGGCTCCGACGATTTTTATGAAACTTCGTATATAAACTAAACATGAAAGATCTACAACTTTTATCTAAAACATTTCTCTGGGAAAATTCTTTTAAGGGCACTTTTAGGGGAGGGGTAGGTTAGATTTTCATCAAAGTGCTATCCTAGTTGATTATACAATTCTATCATCCAAACGTAATTAGTTAGAAATAAATAGATTGGCTGAAATTCCCAAGTTTCAAGAAATATAAACCGAAGTGCGCTTTTACTGAACAGTTTTTTTCAGGATTTTCGCGAATTCTTAAATAAATTTGGTACACAAACTATAAAATTTGTGCAATTTCATTTTGAGAACTGAGTAATAGAAGTTGTGTGAGTGTTTCACACCAGATTTTTTTTTTTTTGTTTAATCAGTTTTACGTGTACATAAAATTTCGTTCAGTGGTAATTTATTTAAGGCTCTATTTACGAAAAACAAAAAAAGGCACTGTCCTAGAGACAAGGCATTGTTTTGAACACTGAAAAGATAATGTCTGTCAAGTATTGTAAAATGAAATATCGGAAATTTATCACAATTTCGTTTATTCTTATTTTACTTATTTTGGAGGCAGTATATTTTCCAAAATAATAAAGTATATTCTCTAAAGATAAACGTAAATCATAAGGATTTTAAAAAATTAAGCCTATCATTATCAGTTTTTATGATTTCTAAAAATACAATAGTTCTGGAATTAAATTAATGGTAATAATAATACGGCTTAAAACAGATTTTTGAACAGTACTGCCAAAAAAAAAAAAAAAAAAAAAATCGCAGAAAGTCCAAAAAACATTCCATGTGGTGGATCCGATAGGAAATTACCTGTCAAAAATTCTGCAAACGGAAGTTATTACTTTACAGAATATATTTTTTAGTTTTTGTTTTTTGTGTATTTTCTCCGAAAACGGCTCCAACAATTTTCGTAAATAACTGCACGTATGAACTGTAACTACTACTTTTATTTGAAACATTTGTTTGGGAAAATTCATTAAGAAGATGATTTGGGGAGGAGTGGGGTTATGCTTTTTTTCTTAAGTGTTATTTGAGTTTACTGTATTGATTTTCCGCTCATCTACAATCTATATTAACTACAATGAAATCTGATGCCATAGTTCCGAGTTTGAAGAAAAATTGGCGGTGGTGAGGGATGATGAGGGGGCACTTTCCTCTAATCTGCTATTTTAGTTTATTATGCAATTCTGTGATCTAAATAATTATTAATTAGAATTATATAATATGTTGTTATAATTTTGAATTTAAAGGAAAATCGATTGGCCCCGAAAGTGCATTTTCACTGTACAGTTACTTCATTTGTCTACGATTTTATCCATAAAAACACCGACGGATTTTTATTAAATTTCCATATTAATTATGAATATACAGGCCTATCACTTTCCTTGGGAACTTTTTTAAAGAACTTTTGAAGGGAAATGGAAGTGTATGGTTTCCTCAAAAAAAAGTCATTTCATTAAGTTTAGATTCGCCCCAATAAAAATTGTAGACAAGCAGTTTCCCCCTTATATATTCCGTTTCCCCTTATATAAACCGTTGATACACTGACCCTGAGGTTGTCCGTCTGTCAAAATCTCCCCAAACAAAGAATGTAAGTTACTTTACAGAAAGAATCTAAACACAGATATACACACATTTTATAGATATAGACAGCAATGGGTTCTTTACACTAATTACATAATATATATCCAGTTTAATTGATCCTTTTTTTTCTTTCTTGTGTAAAAAATTGATTTTCGATGATGTTCTGAAGCGTCAAGCTTCCTGTGAAAAGTGCCATTTTAGTATAGTGTGGGTTTCCCCTTATATATTATAATATTGAAGCAATTATAGGTTTGCAAAAAAACAATTCCTCGAAGTGCAAAGTGTAAAATTTTCTCAACTAAAAATATGTGACCTGCACAATAATTAAAGTCATGTAAGTATTATTATTTGGTATTAAGTTTTTTTTTTTTAGTAGTATCTACATTATGTCCAAATTGAAATCGATTATTTTGTTTGCATCTTCTGATGTATTCCCCAATTACATCGCAATATTTTTTTTATTATTTTAATAAGTAAAACGTTTTTCAATCACCAGTCCTTTGCTTTATATTTAATACTTGTGAAATATTCTTTTATTTTCTGCATTTAAGTTATAAAAACACAGATTTTTTACAAAATATTCTGAAAATGATCCAACTATCTATCAAACTGAAATATTTCAATCAATAATTAATTTTTTCATTTTAAATCTCTTTTATCGCGCTTTTTTTTTCTTTTTTTTACTTGGAGGTGAAATGGAGTAAATCAAATATCAAATTTTTTACGGATTCACCTTATTAAGTTAAATTAATTGGAAAAAATTTTGACAATTCGTATCTGATAATAATTATTTTATTTTTAATTCCTTGATTTTTATATAAACATTATTCTAATAGCCATTAAAAGCAAAATTTTGATAATTAATAATTTATTAATTAAATAAAAATTGAATATACTAGTGACATTAGTATGAAATTACAGAATAACGAAAGAAGTGGAGAGAAGAATGTGAACATCTCCCGCATTGATGTGAGTTTTTGTTTAAAATCAATTTATTTTACGTAAATGTTTCCTTTTTTTCCTTTTTTGTTGCGCAGTTCACAGTAATTAATTTTGTATATATATATGTAGCTTTCTAGATAGTTTGTAAAATGCAATTTTAAAATCCTTGTGAATAATTTCAAATTAAAAATTACCTTACTAATTATTATTAATTATTATCCAAAAAAAAAAAAATCTGGTGTAAAACACTCACACGCCTTTCTTCTCTTGATGCTGTTAACTCAATTATGTATAAAACGACAAATTTTCTTTAACAGCGGTGGTGGTGGGGGCGACAAGTAACCTACCTGGGCAGGTAATAGAATGGTTATATTGTGATCCAGTAGATAATACAATCCCAATTGAAATACTATCTACCTAACCTACCTAAAATTAGGTTTTTATTTTTGTTTTTTATTGAAAAATTTAAAGGAAATCTTACGACCTACTTCCCATTACTGTGGAAATTCTCTATAGTAGTTCGTATGATCCCCAAACCCAATAAACCCCCTCCGAAATACCTACATCCTATCGACCCATAAGTCTTCTTTCTGTAATGGGAAAAAATCCTATAAAAATTAATATTAAAAAGATTATATCCTATTCTTCAATCACATAACATCATTCCAGATCATCAATTCGGATTTAGAGCTACACACACTATCACTCAGCAGTGTCATCGTATTGTAGACGTCATCTTTTCCTCCCTTGAGCAGAAGAAATATTGCGAGGGCAGCCTTCTTGGATGTCGCGCAAGCATTCGATCGTGTCTGGCATCCGGACTTGATGTGGAAGCGGATAGGTTTCCTACCACAAGCTTATTACTTAGTACTAAAATCCTATCCTGGTGTTCCCCAAGGAGAAGTATACTTGGACCCGTCCTTTACTCCATTTATTCAGCTGATATGCCAACTATGCCAGATACCTCCACATTCGCTGATTCGCCATTCTTGCTACACATAAAGATCCCATAATAGCTACTCGCAATCTACAGGCGCACCTGAATTCACTCTCCCCAAAAATTGGTGCACAAATGGGGAATCTAAATCAGTGGTCTGAAAAGAGCCAAACCATTTCTTTCACTCGGAACTTCTCCGACGACTCACGACTGCTCCAGTTTATTATGACAATGTAGCCTTACCTCCCAGTACAAAAGGCTCTCTACTTGGTATATTTGGATCGAGCCGCCCTGGAAATCACATACGCAGCTCAAACGCATGCACTACTCTCAACGGTTACAAATGCTGATGCATTGTTGTGGGGGTTGGTTCCGCAGAGCTGGAAAAGTCATCGGAGACATTTTCTGTGGTGCTGCTTCATTTTGTGTCATCAACCGACGGTTGTCGGGCGTTTCGCCCATCTTCAGGTGCGTTTTTTAGACAGTGTGACAACACAGACTTGCACAGAGCAAACTCAGAGAACCTACTCAGAGGACAGTGTGAGTACCCCTCAGAAAACAGTGTGAGTACCCCTCAGACTTGCACAGACGTGCAGAGGGGTACTCTGAGTGTTACACTCTGAGGATTACACACTCTGAGTACTGAGTATTGAGGGTATAAACTGAGTTTGCTCTGTGCAAGTCTGTGTTGTCACACTGTCTGAAAAACGCATCCTGAAGATGGGCGAACGCCCGAAACCGGTTGATGACCACAAAATGAGCAGGCTACCACGGAAAATGTCTCTGATGCTGATGCGATTACTTGACAAACGATCTAGCCTAACACTTACTAACAAACTTCTAATCTACAAAGTCATACATTAATCTATTTGGGCTTACGGCGCAGAACTGTGGGGTTCAACCAAACGATCTAATTATAATCGTATCTAAACACTCCAATCCAGAATCCTTCGCAAAATCGTTTCAGCACCTTTCTATGTCTCCAATCATACAATCCATACAGACTTAAATAATTCCATACGTCCGTCAAGAAATCCATATTCCGTTACAACAAATTTCCCAACAGTTTATCCTTTCATGTCAAAATCCTCTTGTTCGTGAACTGGCATCCCTAACTAACCCTATAAATTCAACACGAAGACTAGTCAGTGGCCTCGTGATCTACTTACTGTATAACTGCTGAGTTTCACTACTGAGTGACTGCTCCGCTCCTGTTTCTATGAATTGTCCACAAATTAACAAATTTACTATTGTTAAGCTTTATAACAGGTGTAAATATCAATTAAAGAGAAAAAAGAAAAAGGAAATCGGTTATAGTTGTTTTCGGGAAAAATTCAAAACACTAAGTCACACTTGCTGTTAACCTAAGTCTTCAAATTTCAATTTCTTGCAATCCTTCAATGTATTATTCTTAATATTGTAAAGATGATAGAACCATACATTGGACTGAAATGGTATTTTAGAGGAAACCTTAAAAGCTATTACTCCCCCACAATCTCAGCGTAAATACTACTTCCCACGAAAATGTTTCAAATAAAAGCGATATATATTTATATTAATGAACTTATCATATTATGAATATACGAAGTTTAAAGAAAATAGTTGGAGCTGTTTTCGAGAAAAACACAATGAACTGGAAATAAAAAATTCAGTGAAGTTGCACTTCAGGTTGATGAATTTTACCCGAAATTTTCTTGGCAGATACGGCGGTATTTCATAAACGGGAATATCAAGTTTGAGTTCCCTACGATTTTCGTATTTATTTTGTTCACACACACACAGACCAACCCCCCCCCCCCAAACAGCAATTATTTTCATACTCAAGAACCCAAACCGATGAAAACTTGAATTTCGAAAATTCGTCACTATGGCAGCGCATATTCCTACTTACCTGAGTAAGAAAAAGTAGTGAATTTTATGTGTTAATAGGCAAAGTATAAAGGAAATATTGGAGCCATTTAACGAGAAAAGCGCGAAAAACTGAAAAAAAAGAAACATGCCTATTGTTACATTCGATTGAAGAATTGTCATTGAGACTTCCGTTTCGGATGCCGGTATAGTGTGCGCTTCATCAGCCCTAATGATATCTACTGTATAAAATATGTGCTCTACTCTAGTAAGTAAAACCTTACTGGAGTAAGGTATTCTGTAATCTCTTTTACGGGGTGCTCCGCCCTCCGTACCGACCAAAAAAAACCCTTAGCCGATAAAACTCGAAAATAAGTGGATCACTGTTTCTATTTTCGCGCGCTCACAGCCATAAGTAAAGTTCAACCGTGATAATAAATGTTGAATATGTGGATGGGGTCCGCAATGCTGGATAACAAGGAATTTTTTTTGGATAGTGCATACTAAACCAGAATCATGACGGTAGATTGCATATTATACGAGAATCATGACAGTAGAGCGCATACTATACCAGCACCTGCTTCTTATTGGATTATATCACGGATTGAATGTTGTAGTCAATGGTGATATTCAAAATATTTTTAACAACCGGCTTACCCTAACCTACTTAAAAAAATATGACGTTATTATTAATAAAAAAACCAACTTTCAAGCTAATCGTATACATATATATTTTTATAAAACCTTGGGTTATGATTGATTGCTAAGAAAAATACATTTTTAAATATTTACATTGTTGTAAGTATGTACATTACTTTTTATTGCATTGTACAAATAAATTTTTAAGTATGTTTATTTATTACTTTATTTATTTATTTACTTTAATTTGTTTATTTATTACTTTCACTTATTCCTGGTAAGAGGAAGTTGCGATCGTATCAAATTTTTGAAATTGAGTTTTCACCGGAAATACATGTTTTAAGGTCACGTGAATACAAGAAAGAAAAAAATTAGCGAATTGCCTATTATATAATATATAATGTATGTGTGTGTGTATGTGTGTGTGTGTGTGTGTGTGTGTGCACAAAATACATCAAAAACCAAAAAAATCGCAGAAAACTATTAACTTATGATTCCATTTAGGTACTACTACAACCGCACATCTGACAGGAAGTTTTTTCACGCGAAATTCAACCGGAAATGCGACTCTACGTATTTTTTTTTTCAGTTTCTAGAGTTTTTCTCGAAAACAACACAATCGATTTTCTTTGTATCGATTTTATTGTTTATACTTCGTATGACAATCTACAAACATATAAATACCTATCACTTTTATTGGAAATATTTTCCCATAAACATTGTTTTTTTTTGAGGGTATCTGGGGGGAGGGGGAAATAGTAGAGCTTAATAAAATATTATTTCAGTACAAAGTATTGTTCTCCCACGTATATAATATTTGTATTCATTATAAGTATTGGCAGTATTCCAGGTTTGAAGAAAATCGATTAATTAGAGGTGTGTCTATAGTCTACCAGGTTTTTTTTTTTCTTGAATACGTCTCTAACGATTTCCTTTAAATTTGGAAGGCTATCTGCAAATATATATCAATATATCGCTTTTATTTTCGTAAAATTAAAATTTATATAGTTCAGCGGAATTATGTGTTGTTATATTTCAAATTTTTTATGGGGTTGACGTTCTCTTCTGAATTACAATGTAATCGATCATTTCTATTATCTTCTTGGGGGTAGGTACATGTCTCCCCCCTTACCACCTCATATTTATGAGGGACAAATGAGTAATTTTAGTTTAATGAAAATTTATCTTTGTAATTGTTTTTTTTTCGTTAGAATTATATAATGCTGTAATATTTTGAAACCATACGTCAAGTTTCTAATTCATATTTTGATTATTGCAAAGCTTTTTTCGGAACTTTTCTTTTTCTCTTTGTCAAAGTATATCTTTTCCATTTAACTGTCTTTCTAAGATTTAACTTACAAAACTGCGTCAAAAGTCTTCAACGGAATTTCCCCATTTATTTATTGTCAATTAATTGACTTGTATTTATTATAACAGATTAAATTTCTTTTAATATTAATTATATTATGTATTGTGTTGAACCTTCTTTCAGTTTTAACGGAAATTAATTTCAATTATATGCCATCAATTCTAGTAATGAGTATATTTAAGAATTTTTTGGTTTGTTCGCATAAACAACACAAACGGAAACACGGCCCCAACGTACTGACTATTCATCTAAAAACTTATTATTTTTTTTTTTTAATTTCGTTTCAGAAGACTTCAAATCATATGTATTTCCGGAAAAAATGTAGTTGTGTAAATTTTGACAAAAAACAAATAGTGCAAATAATAAATACTTCCACTTTCAACGGTGTTTAAATGAATTGAACTTATTATGACAAATTTTATAGAATATTTATTGTTATTTTGATTTTAGAGCATGGACAATAAGTGAACATAATTTTATTTGGATATTTATTTATTTATGAGTTAATTTTTGTCTCAGATTTCAGATGAATCAATCAATATTATAAATAAAAAAAATCTGGTGTAAAACACTCACACAACTTTCTTTTACTCCAGTTCTCGAAATTATAATTGACAAATTTTATAGTTTCTGTACCAAATTAATTCAAATATGACCAAAACTGAATAACCGTTCAATAAAAGCGCACTTCCGGTTTATTAATTTCCTTGAAACTCTGAATTTTGGCCATCCATTTATTTCTAATTAATTTTGTTTGGATGGTAGAACGGTATAATCAAAAATGAATTTTCCTAGAAAAATGTTTTAAATAAAAGTTGTAGCTCTTTGTATGTGTAGTTGATATACCAAGTTTAAAGAAAATCGTCAGAGCCATGTTTGAGAAAATCGCCAAAAAGTAAAAAAAAAACAACAAGTAAAGAGGTACTTTCGGTTGAGGAATTTTGACAGATACCCGCTGTCAGATGCCAGGTGATATCTAAACGGAATATCAAGTTTCAACTTTCTACTTTTTTTCGTTTTTGAGCTTGCTGTTCACATACAACGCACACACACACACACCACACAGACCATTTGCTAAAAACACCACTTTTTTGGACTCAGGGGACCTCAAAACGGATATTTCCGTTGAAAACTCGGTATCGAAAATTTGACACGATTACAATACTTCCTCTTACCAGGAGTAAGAGAAAGTAAAAAAGGTGGGAGAAAATAATATAATTATAATATAAGAGGATTGATAATTTTAACAATTTAATGTGACCTAACTAGAGTAGTAAACTGGGCCACTAGGTCTGGGTCTCACTCACTCTATCTCTTTCTGTCTATCGCCATGCTGTTTCATGATCAATACCCACACTAGAGAACAGTATGGCATACTGGGTCTGCCATTCTATTTCTATTAGCATTAGTTCTTCTAACTTGTTATTTTTTTCCCAGTTTTTATCACATCTCTTAATATTTATTGACTAAATCTATTAGTAAAAACACTTTTTTCTTTCCCCCCTTCCCCCACGTACATGCAGAGAGATGTTTCAACAGAAAACAATCAGATGTAAAAACAATTTACTCATTTTCAATTTTCAAACTTTTCATTTGGATCTTCCCCATAGTGGATTATAATCTCTTATGACTTTTCTTTTACTACTATTAATACAATTATATATTCAAAATGACAAAGTTTCTTTAACCTTCAAAATTATACTCTTCAGTCGAAAAATATAATGTAGTAGAACAAGACTTACCCAAAACACATAGTCGAATGAATTGTAGTCCAGAGAGCGCCAATAATATACTGAACCAAAACGATTCCACTAACTTTTGAAAATTTAACGGCAAAAATTACGCAGAATTTTGTAAAATATATTGTTTTCTGAAAAATATTTCAAATAAAATGGAATAAGTTTATATCTGGGCTTTATTTAACGTTCCAAGTTTAAAGGAAAGAAATCGTTATAGTCGTTTTCAAGAAAATTGCAACCAAAAAAAAAAAAAAACTCGTAAGCTTGGACTTCCAGTTATAATCGATTTTGTTCAAATATGAAATTCTACTAAAAATACTTCTAATGTGCGCCATTTTCCCCCCTCCCCCCCACAGACTCCCAAAAAATTAATTTTCCTAGAAAAATGTTTCAAATAAAAGTGGTTAGGTGGTATTTAAGACGTTAGATGATAGTATACAAAGTTTAATGAAACATTCCAAGTAAAATTCTCACTTTAAGATGATGGATTTTTTTGCCAGAAACGTTAGGTGGGTGGCTGTGGTAGAAATAACAGATTTGAAAATACTGTCATTTTTCTTCATTTTTTTTGAAATATTTTCTACATGAACTATTGTTTGCAAAGATTCGAAATCTTTATAATAAAATTTTATATTAATCTTCTTAATTATGAACAAAAAAAAAAAAAAATTAAAAAGTCACTATTTCATTATGTATTTCTAAATTTTGAAAATGTTTTTTTGACATAATTGACAAGTGATGTACAACGTTTCGCCTAATAAAATTTAACTTGAAAAGCTCTCTTCATTTTCCATCAAAAATACTAACTGATTACAATTGTTTTTTTTTTTCATAAAATAATCTTTAGAATATTATAAATTTATCAAAAATGTTTTTAGTAGGTCAGGAAATAATGCAACCATAATTACCATTCATTAAGTGAGTTTATTTATTTAACTTATTATTCTTATATATTAAAGGTCATTTATATTTATATTATTGTTTTATTTGCATTTTACATATTTATAATAATCAGTTGCTTTAAACCTTGCTTTATAGAGGACGTACCAGCTGAAGCAAGTATATGATATTATTTCCACATGAAATTACCCATAATGTACAATATATTCCCATTTATATTTATATTGTTGTCATTCTAATTTATAATATATATAACGAAAAAGTACAATAATAACTTACTTAAAAATATTGTAAACAGGAAACTATTACAACACTGTACGTATGTAAACATAGTAAATAATAATATTGTATGATCGCATATAAAAACATAAATAAGTTAAGGCTCCTGGATTCTTACAAATGTAGCAATATAATATATAGTTATTTAGCTGTTTGGTATTATGCCATAATGTTTTCTTTTATCACACACAACTATTTTACACACTTCCTGTACTCAACACTTGGAAATATTATCTATAAAATAGTACTTCAACAGTTTGGCGTTCTTCTTTCAATAATATTTTAATATCTAACACAAGTAACCCCAAACAGTATAATATATTTACAATATAAAAGTATTTACTTGTGATGTTTTTAAAAAAATTTGAATATAATTTGGCATATAATAAAGTAAAATATGTGATCAGTACATTCTTTAGTTAAATAGATAAGTTTGGGTTTCAAATTATTCATTTATTTATTTAAATGTTATAAATTAATTGGATGTTGCATAATATTAACATGGTGGGAATCTGGTTTTTGTTTGTTAACCCGGATATATATATATATATATATATATACAACAGAATGAGTCATTACTGTTTAATGAGGTTTCAATTCACCTTCTACCCTTTAAAGAAAATTAGCTATTTTAAACAGTACAATAATAGTAATAATAATTATTATTATTACTGACATGAGACAGTGTGCGTCAGTTATAATATATGCAATGACATCATTATTGGTAAATATATAATACTTTTTTTTTTGGTGATAAATAATAATTTAAAAAAAATAAAAAAATTGACATTATCATTTTTAAAGTGTGAATAAGAGCCAGAGAATGACACAAAGTCCCTAGCGCATATAATTAGCGATAGAGGTAGAGTGACCGAGCGATGAGTGATGATTGGTAGAAATGAAGTAGCATTTGCTGATGTGAGTCGCTTAAAGAGTGATATGACTAGAAAGCCAATGTGGCTAGAACTTGGTCATATGGCGACTTAAAAAAAAAAAATAATTGAAAACATAATTTGGAATTTTTTTTTGGTGTTCGTTACGACCGTTGTATTCAATGTTGAAAATGAATTTTGAGGTTCGGTCAAACAAAAGAACTCTTTTTTAAATTTCTACCGACGTTTCGGCAAATTTATTGCCTTCTTCAGGGTCTGTACAAAGGTTAATACATATCAAAAATAGGACCAACAGAAAATATTTTGTTCATATTTTCAGTTTAAGTTCATATTTTCTGTTGGTCCTATTTTTGATATGTATTTCAACCTTTGTACAGACCCTGAAGAAGGCAATAAATTTGCCGAAACATCGGTAGAAATTTAAAAAAGAGATCTTTTGTTTTACCGAACCTCAAAATCCATTTTCAACATAATTTGGAATGTTTGAAAAAATTATGTAGGTTTCATTTGGAATTTTTTCTTTTCTTTTTTTTGTGGTTCGAAGACAAGTGGGTGGTACATGTTAAAATTATTCACCCTGTATATAAATGTAAAAAAGAGAGGAGTATTTTCTAAAAACTAATTGTAGTAGGCCCAGTGGATATCATAATACGTATTCCCGATAAAAACTCAATTACGCAAATCTGGCCACTCGTATAATGGATTCCTATTACAAAAGTGGTAGAAGAACAAATACAAACTTTTACCAAAAAAAATCTCACAGAACATTTAGTAGTTGTGGTATATATCAGAAGTTCAGAGTATATAACAGCAGACCTTGTTAATGGATTCCTATTACAAAAGTGGTAGAAGAACAAATACAAACTATTACCAAAAATAGTCTCACAGAACATTTATTAGTTGCGGTATATTGATCAGAAGTTCAGAGTATATAGCAGCAGACCTTGGTGCAGTCGAATCACCGGGTACAAAGATGGCCCTTCGCTTTTACAAACCATACTGTACTTACTCTCATACGTAGAACAGCAATGTGCTTATAACACAGCCACTGCATTCACTAACACATAGTTTTCTAGGTTTTCCACGAACTTGATCAATTTTCCGCCACAACGATTCTGCTCTACTTTCAATAATCATTTCATCTTTAAAAAAAATTAGATTTGATTGATTGACTACATCAAGATCCATTGCTAGCAGACAGTGAAAAAAGTAAATATTTTCTTAACTTTTATGATCGTGGTAACAAATTTTTGAAACTCAGTATTACCTCCGGAAAATCCATGTTTTGAGGACGTGCCTGAGTACAAAATAAAGTTTCAAACGACTCGTTTGGTTGTGTATGTTTTTGTAAATAGTAGTGTATTCGTATATGTGTGTACACAATATCTCAGAATAAGTAAAATTCGTGGAAGATTTAAAATTTTTATACTATCATAAATTGTACATCAATTTTTATACTATGATCATTGGACAAGGATTTTGAAGGGTGGAACTGAGTGCAATGTTTGGCACTCTCTTCTCTGCCTTGTGTGCCTACCCAGACAATACTCCTCACCACCTCTGTGTTTTTGTTACAGCATCTCATAGAACATTTCCAAGTTTAAAGAAAATTCGTCAGTTTTTTTTTTTATAATTGTGTTAATTGCAGTAAATATGCAGCACTATGAATGCAGGAATGTGAATGAATGGGATTTTTTTCCCTTATAAGAAAATTTTTTTAAATTTAATTACTTATTACTCTACAGTAATGTGTACAGTTCTAGCAGCAGTCAACAATATTACCAAAAAAATTACCTAAAATTGAAAAAAACAAGTTATCAAAATCATTGTCAAAGAACATTAATTAATAAGGTCGTGCTGTATTTAATTAAAAGTCATATTTAAACATTTGGTTTTCATTTCCATTTTAAAGGAAGTATATATATCTTATATGAACGTTCTTAATATTTTTTCGCAATGGACCGAATCTTAGGGAGTTTATATAACCTTAACGCGGTTTATTTATCACTTTTAACCATCATAAATTTTTGCATGCAATGAAACTATGTTTTATTATTAATTTCAATTTATTTTTAGCTACTTTATCTATTTATTTATATTTAAAGAGAATAGATTTGAGATGTTTTATAGTTTAAAGTAAAATCAGCGCGCTTTTGTTTATGTCCGCAAAGTATCACGTGTTTGAGTGAGTATATATTGTGATTAGCTAGAGTTTGCCTGTGGGTACACTACACCCGCTAATAGCTTCCTCTGCCAGGTCTACGTGTGAATTGTTATGAGTGATCAGGGCGCGTCAGAGGTAATGGTTTCTTGTTAAAGTGGGACACCCATTAGACATGCTGAAAATCCCTGAAAAAGTCTCCTATTTCCTTTTCTTTACGAGGGTTCGCAGAAATGAATCATTCCTACCGCCCTGGAAAATAAAAAGTATTACATGGATATGTGTAACACCTGAAAGTGGTTCAGTTTCGACAGAGTTTGGTATCCACAAACTCCGTTTTAGCTTCTCAGCTGCTGCAAAGAGAAATCTTATATAAAGATCTACATTGCGGATAACAAATATGGGCTTTCAGATCAGAATTGTAGCGCTCCGTCAAACCTTCCAATATACAACCAATACAATCTTTCCAGTCCAGAGTCCTTGCCGAATAGCAGACGCAGCTTATTGTGTCTCCAACTACACCATCATGATCTCCATATTCCCCTTGTCTAATCCACACCTGGTCCAAAATTTCCATAGCAATCTAGCGAATCATCCGAATCCTCCCGTCCAAGCACTATTCACACCTTCCCATCTTGATAATCCTCCAGTTTTTAAAATGACGTTGGTTCCATGACCGTATGGGTTCGCAACTTTTACTTGGAGCTTAGACAGCGTGAGCACTGACTGGTTTCTCTTATCACTTCAAGCCAGTTGTGGCGCTCAGTAACACACCCTTTATGTACGGTAAAAATAAATAAAGTAATGTATATTTTTGGAGGCGGGCACACCATCTAGTTGGATGTTACCAAATTAGGTGTCATGGGCGATACCAATAACTCGCCCTTATATATATAATGCGCTTTTACAAATAGAGCTTATTGCTTGTTTGGCGAGAATATTTCAACTTATTGTGACTTTTTAGAGGCCATTTTCTAGTGATGAACCACTTCCAACACATCTCTTATGCCTTGAATGTTTAAATTAAGTTCTCATTAAATTACGTTTTATTAAATCAACTCATTTAAATTATTGTTTTTGCAGATAAGGACTTAGATTTGGGGGAATATGCATATTTTTTCAAGTTATAATGCATAGATTTAGTTGATATTTTGAAAATAAAATTCTGGTGTATCAGACATAATGGAAGCTTTCTATCGCCAGGGCCGTGTGAGTTGGTAGAGCCTTGTAAAGCTTCCTCCAGTTTCCTCTCTAAGCTCAAAGAATGATTCTTTCATCTCTTGTTCCCATGTAATTCTTGGCCTGCCTTTAGTCCCTCTTGTTCTCTATCTTTGTTCTAGAACTAACGAGTCGATTCTGAGCAAAGGTCCATACCATCTTAGCCCGTTCTCTTCAATTATTCCAGGCATTTCCATTGCCTGGACCTTCTTCTTTGTTTCTGTGTTAATGTCCAGTATTCCGATGAATACCTAAGAGTTGGAATGAATGCTGGCCTATCTATACACGGCCTTTTTTGTCGCCTCTCGCCGATTTGAAAAGCCTCTCCTAAGGAAGTTAAATAACCTGTCTGCTGCACTTATCCTTTCTTTTATTTCATCATCTATATAACCATATGCCATCCATGGTATTTAAAAATGTTGACTTATTCAAATTTTTCGTTGTTTATTCTTAATAAGTCATTATTCTAGATGGGTTTCTTTTTCTTATTCTCATCATTTTGGTTTTATCGCTATTAATGTTCATGTTGACAATCTGCAACTCCTCTTCATATTCACAAGTTGTCGCACTGATGGTCACCGTTATTATTCGCCAGAATCATCGCCAGCAAACAATAACTATGATAGATTCAAGGTGTCAAATGCGACTATTCGTGGAACTTATTGATGCTTTCGTTTGCTTTACATGTATCCGTGTGCAGTACCGAAGTAAATAACACAGCAAATATTATATACATTACTCTGACGCATTTCTTCTACTTTTATATAAAGTATCTAAGGGAACTTAGCTAGAATTATCCAGTGTCTTATTTCTTTTTCTCTCCAAAATCTTTTTCTTGCTACAGAATAGTTTTCCTTTAAAAAATCAGAATAAATTTTACTTCTTTAGTTGGCTGCTTGATCTTAAGATTTAAAAAAAAAATGCAGTAATACTTCAACACTAATTAATGTGATGTTCCGATTGTCGGACATAATATAAAAATACTTCACAAGTGAGAGTGAAGATTTAAAAAAAAAGAAGAGATTTATCTCCTTTTATTATTATTATTATTACTGACAATGTAGAGTGATTGTTGTGCTGGAAAATTGTTCAAGGTCGTGGAAAACCTAGAAAGTTAGTAGTATTGGTGAGTGCAGTTGCGGCACGCTACAGTTCTTTGTGCGTGTCCAATGCGATTAGTAAGAGGACCATCATCTCCCTCTCACTCTCCCCCCATTGGCCCCAATGACCTGGCTACGCTACTGTCCTATGTTGTGTAATATGGACTTCTATCTGGTCCATACCACCAACGTTAAACATCTCTCTGTTAAATACTTTCCAGTTGATAATAACCCTCTTGCCCTTTTTCTTATTCTTGATCTTACTTCCATTAATTTTCTCTAATTTTATTTAAGAGTAAACTTCTTCTTTTTTTTAACGTGTCCAGATAATTTCTTAGTTGGTTCTGTACAGTTTCTATGAGAAACGTTCATGTTAATATGATTAAAAGCATCATCAGCAAGTTAAACTCTTGCATTCTTATTGCTATCCTTTGCTCTTATCAAGACTAAAAACATTAAACTGAATTTTTGTTACAATTATATATATATATATAGTTTTATAACAGATTTTTACTTCCTCTTACTAATGTAACAGGAAGTATTGCGATGCCACGTCAATGTTCCTATGAAAATTGATTTTCACTAGAAGCACATGTCTTGAGATCCCCAGCCAGGGTCATACACTTGGGCAAATTGCAGTTGAACTACAAATGTAATTGTAGGTGCTTTTGCAGTTTATTATTTTTTTTTATTGAAGTAGTTGCCGTTGAAACTAGTAACTACTAGTTTAGTAAAAGCAGTTGCAAAACTAACTACCAACCTTTACGTTGTTATAATTGTTAATTAGTTATAAAACTGACAAATGATACTACTTGAATCTTCATTTTTTTTTATTATATATATTATGTTCTGCTTTACCATATTTATTTCCTAATTAATCTTTCAATTTCTAACTTTAAAACATGATCTGATTCATTGTTGGCAAAGACATAACGAATTAGAATATTTGTTTTTTTTTTTCTTTCTAGTTTTTCACAATTTTCTCAAAAATGACTGCAACGAATTTGTTAAAACTTTATATTATCTACACACACATTTTAATAATACTGTTTTCGGGGGGGTCTGGGGGAGCAGTCTACCTTAAGCTTTTCTCTAAAGTATCTCTTCAGTACAGTATACGTTTCTATCATGTATATAATAAAAAGGTATCTTTAATGAGTTCTGAGGAATCTATAGACAATAAATTACAATTATTCAGGGCTTGTTCAGTGTTTTTGGCACATTTATCTTTTCTGGACTACAATTTCTAAATGCCTCTACTAACCTCTATATTTAGGTTAGGGTTAAGTAAAAATATCCAGTTGTAAAGAAAGTCTGTCAATGTATATAAGTGGTTTAACTGTAGAGAGAAAATTGTGTGAATATTTTACTTTAATTTTTTTTTTCTTACACTTTTGGCCTAAGTAATTCATCGCTGAAGTTTGGCAACTTAACAAATATGCTCGCAAAATATAATATATCTAATTTGGTCCTTTATTCCAATCGTCTCCGAAACAAACTTAAAACCAAGGGAAAAAAATGAGCAGTTTAAATGAGATGCTCCGTTTCTATGAGGACTTCAAATAATTAATAATTCAAAAAATATATTCGGATAAAAGAGAACTTCATAATTTTGTTGATTTTAGTATAACATCTTGATATAAAACGGCGGTGTATTGTTGTGTTCATTAATTGTGATGTTAATAATAATTAATCATTTCTTCTTTGTAAAGAAATTTTTTTTTTCCTGATTGCCTTTTGAAAGGAGCGTACACTAGTTCCCGGTCTTTTGTCTTTCATTACCAACCTCATAGTTCTAAGAAAAAAAAGTAAAAAAGACATAAAACAAATAGTAATTTTAAAAATAATAAAATACGAGATAAATTAGATATTATTATTTTATAAGGAAACAAAAATATACATTATAAAAATTAAAATTTCAATAATATTATATGATATATAAGTTATGCGTAATAAAGGTGAATGATAAGGGAAAAGATGAGTGTGTGTATACGAACAGTTATACGAATCAACCAGGTATGTGCTTTGTCTCATGTTGAAGAAGGAAGAACCTTGGAAGCCAAGCAAGGACCTTCCTGGTCTCCCCTGTAACTCTGCCAAATCAACACTAACTACCGAATACAACAGATTTTTTTACCCTTTTTTTTCTTCCATATTTCGTATATTTTTTTTTTAATAATTTTGTTCAATTCATTAATTATTTATAATAAATTGTATATACATATATGTAACAGATCTCATATATATACACATTTGCACTATTTTATATTCAACAGATTTTATATTTATATTATATCATCCTATTAGGAGGCCTATTATAAAACTTTCTTTTTCACAATCTTAGATCTTTAGAAGTCGCAAAATATAACTTTTAGGAAATATGGAGTAGGGCCTGAGATATTTTAGACACACAGCTATGAACATAAATCAGTGTGGAACAGTTGTACAGAATCCTAACCTTTAGGAAGGATGTTTATGTTAGTTCTGTCTTGATGAAAATTTAATTTTTCTCAGAGTTCTAATCTCAATAGAGCTGTTGGCTTGACTTGTTCTTTAGAATAGAATAGAATCGGGGGGAGGGGGGTGAGCCTCATTCCACTGGACCTACAAATTGGGGTCTATTGTGGATCCCCTTAAGTTACAGAACAGCCCCCAGCTTTGCCCTCCTAATCAATCCTAGCAAAGCTGAGAGCGGCTCCGTCATGAAGCTTTCAGCTTCGGGATTGCCCGTCCCCAATTGAAGAAACCTAATCCTCGCCAGGCCGGCGCACTCACAAAGGATGTGCGCCGGGGTCTCCTCCTCTACCTTGCAGAATCGGCATACCGCACTATCCGCAAGTTGTAGGTGGTGCATGTGTCTATTCAGCCTACAATGCCCTGTTAGTAGACCCACAATTAACCTTATATCCCTTCGGGTTTGGCTCAGTAGGTCTTTGGTAATTTAGGCAAATGTCTTTTAATGAAGAGCTTTGCCTGCCTCTGTCCTGGTGTTCCCTCCCACCAACGCAGACGCTGATCTTCTATCCACCCCCTGATAGAAGTTTGGATGAGGCTCCTGGACAAGCCGCAGAAGGGTTCGGGGCCTATAAAGGTATCCTGCGAGCCCTCCCTCGCTAGGGCATCCGCCCTCTCATTGCCCAGGAACCCCGCATGTCCCGGCACCCAGGCGAGTGTCAGTTTATTCCGAGTACCCACCTCGGTGAGGGCAAGTAGGCAGTCCCACACCAGTCTTGAGACTATTTGGTGTGAGGAAAGTGCCCACTATCCTTTGCCTTATAATCTCCCTAGCGCAGAGTTGTAACGCCACGACTTCAGCCTGAAAGACCGTGGCGTACTTCCCTAGGCTGGCCTTAATTTTAACTTTAGGCCTGCCCCCACTTGTTCTTTATTTTGTTATAAGCTGTTTAAAGTTTTTCAATAATACATCTGTAAACTGTAATAATAATTAAACTCTAATTAATAATTACATTAATATCACTACTAATTACTTTATTACATTTCATCATTCATTAAAATTATATTAAATTATATTATATTAATACTGTTTCGATTGTTTGTTTGTTTATTTTTTTAAATCTAATTACTTTTTTTTTCTGTTGTCAGGTTGATGACCAAATGAAACTACTACAACATTCATGGTCAGATATGCTTGTGCTGGATCACATGCATCAACGAATGCACAATAGTTTACCTGATGAGACAACATTGCCGAATGGACAGAAATTCGATCTGTTGTCACTTGGACTGTTGGGTGTACCATCATTAAGTGAACATTTCACAGAGATCTCTGGAAAATTAACAGACCTCAAATTTGACCCCTCAGATTACATCTGTATCAAGTTCCTACTCCTCTTGAATCCAGGTATGCCATATTTCTTAGTAATATTTATTAATATTATGAGATTATTCTGATTAGTTGTAAATAAATGAAACTGTTTAGAGAAATAGGTTTCTCTCTACTCTACCAAATTTACAGGAAAGGTAATGATAATAAACAATAGGAACGTTAATAATACTATCATAGAAGTAACACTTCATTTTATATTTCTGTTATAATTTGTTTTTATTAAAAGAGGCTCATTAGTGTTATTACAAATATATTAAGGCAATTGCAATACTATAATTATTATAGAGTTATACAAAACAACAAAATATTTATTAAAAAAAAAAAAAGAAATGAGTCTTAATGAATTGTTATAACAAAAAATGATATCAAGGAAGCTAGACAATATTCTAAAGTAACCTCATCCCAACACACAACATACGGTAAATCTAAAGCTTACATTTTTAATCAAATTGTAAACAAAAACTGTTAAAATTAATAAAGTTGTTTGCAACATTAACAGCGCTTTAAGATGAAGAATACCACATCCCATACATGTAAATTCAAAATATAAAATTTTTATTCACATTATGCTAGACTGTAATTAGTATGTTATACTGATTTAGGCTAAAGATGGCTTCTTAAGCCGATACGTAGCTTCTACCACCAATAAGGTACATTAAGTGCACTGCAATTACAATGCAGTGTATGCAAGTACATTTCAGCACTGCTGAAATTCCTAGTTTGAAGAGAATCTTGTTTTCTGGTAATGCAACATTGCTGAATGGTGTTCTGAGACTTTTCCGTGTAGTTCCAAGGATTTTCTTCAAACATATGGCCTACTAAAGCGTCACATATATAAAACACTACTTTTATTTGAAACTCCCCCCCCACCACCACCAAAGAAGTTTTTTCAAGGGTTTCTGGGAGATATGTATTGTGAGACGTGCTCAGGTTTTGATGGAAGTGTGTTGGATGGAGGTGATGCTTTCTAGTAGTCGTACTTTTATTATTATATTCACATTGAAGGAACCATAGAACCAACGTATAAAATGTCCCGATTTTCCATCACCTACATTTACTTAGATTTAGTGCTACAATATAAATTTCAACCTAATGAAACAAGAAGATTTGTTCATTACAATTGCAGCAAGTAAAAGTCCTACATATTTCCCAACAGATTTTTTTTAAATGTCAAAGAAAAGTTATATCAATTTCTTTGAAGAAGAAGTATTTCTTTATCATTAATTAATTTTCTTTATATACGCTTACAATAATCTAAACTAACTATTAGAAGCAGTATAGTAAAGGTGTTAAAATCTGTCATTCATTACAAAGTTATTTGAAAAAATGAATTCAGCAAAAAAAAAAATAGAAAGACATCTTTATTATACAGTTTCAAAATAATGGATGTAAACATCCTTGGCAGTTAGTTTAACCTTAATTTCTAAGTCTAAAAATCATGGGAAGTTAGTTTTCATTTTCCTAATAGTAGCACAAAATATGTGATTTTTGAAAGTTTGTCTAATTTGCAATAGATTCATTTTATTATTATCATTTTGTTATTATTGTTTGGTTTCCTTGGTCTCCTCGAGTGTTGAAATGCCTAATTGAAATTATTAGTAAAAGTGTTTTATTTAGAAAATTACTTTAAAGCAATAAATTTACACTGAATTAAAATTAAAATTTTAATGTATTAATATTTATACTTACTTTTTAACAGATGTTAGAGGCCTGATGAACAGGAAGCATGTTCAAGAGGGACATGAACAGGTCCAGAAGGCTCTGCACGATTACTGCCTTAACTCCTATCCACAAATACAGGTAAAGTAGTTTTATATACATTACCATTTTTTTCGTATTTTAGTTTTGTTTTTTCATTTTCCCTGACTACTAAGAGGAATCTAATTTGGTAGTTGGGCATTTAGTCTGCTAAAAAAAAGAGGCATTACTTTATTTTACTGCTGTATTATTATGTTTTATCTTTCATTCATTCGTAGATGATGTTTGAAATTGTGTTTTATTAGATCCATAGTTTCATTGAGAATCCTTAGCACGAAAAAGTCATTTATTTAGAAATTGCTTTAATTTGTTTGCACAAATTAAAAACGATAGAATTGTAGCAAACTCAAATATGATAATAAATTAATTCGAGGTACCACGAGGAATCTGATAACCTGTTTTCGGTCAAAATCCACCAAGTGCAGGATCACTTTACTCGTGAAGTTGTTTACGACTTCTCGAAAAAAACTTTCTCTGCTTCTAAGATGGACTAACAATTTTATTTGAGACATTTTTCTGGGAACAATTGATTTTAGAAGGGTTATAGAGGAGAGATAAATTAAATTCCCGCTAAAGTTCTGTTTCAGAATAAATTCAATGTTTACTCGTTAATTTTTTTTAAATACTTTTTTAGATTTGAACGGAATCCTATGGGAAGGTGAAACGTCGTCCTGCTTCCCTCTTAAATGCGAATTTATTTTTCGTGAGGCTCCATCCTTCCGTTAAAGATATTTTTAGTACAAATTTAAGTATCAAAAATTTGTCAATTAGTACGCTGTACGCTGTAGTACTATTAGTACGCTGTACGCTGTAGTAGTATTAGTACACTGTACGCTGTAGTAGTATTAGTAGTACACTGTACGCTGTAGTACTATTAGTACGCTGTACGCTGTAGTAGTATTAGTACGCTGCAGAAAGAGAAATACAGTTTACAATTTCACATGAGATATTTTATTTATTTTTAAAGTTTTTAAAGGAGTCTAAACAAGTGAATCGATATGATAAGGCACCTATATTTCAGTACTGGTACACCAATTTAGGCTGAAGATGGCTTCTTAAGTCTGTACCTAGATTTTGCCACCAATAAGGTACAGTAACTGCACAGTTACAAATTTATAACAAAAGCAATAGAAAACATTATATGCCAATGTTCCGACCCTGATTAATGCTGGGTTTAACTCAGATATACAAGAAAGGTACCCTGAATTTTACACTATATATCTACTGACGGTTCGAAAACAGGTTCTCATACAGGTATTATATACCCAATATGAATACAAATAATAAAATTAGATTATTACAACCTTCTTACACAACTGAGTCAATAGCAATTTTAAAAGCCCTAAAGTATGCAAAGACATTTTCTCACTCAAAGTTTGCAATATTTGACAAACTGTAAAAGTATAGTAGATCAATAAACAATTCATGCTACAGCTCAAATGACACTATATTAAAATAGGAAATAGTAAAGCAAGTAAATGATTTAGAGGGTGAAAATAAAACAGTGAAGGTAAGCTTATAAAAAGGTCCATGTGAGCATCAGCGGGAATGAAATGGCTGAATGGATAAATGGGTTAGAGAAGCCAGCGAAGAAAATGTGTGATCTAATTATTTAATCCCGCTAAAAATATTAAAAAGGAAATCGGATAACAAATGACTGGCAAGCTGAACATCATAGCATCTTGTAAAGGATCAATTTATCTAGATGTAGAATTACGTCGATATTTAAGGCCAGAAATATAGGTTATAAAAACAAATGCTAATATACCAGTCAGTGAGTATGCATATTTAATTTCCTGATATATGAGTGCAGGAATCTTTAGAAATTTACTATCGCTCACAAAAGAAGATAACGTACAGAATGTAGTGTCACGTACCTTTGGATGATTGATTTTCAAAATTAACAGATTTTTGTAAAATTGAAGTAATTTTATTATACTTACGTAGATACCACAAGTTACAATTTGTCACATTACCTCATTACCACAGAGAGAACAGTTTCAAGGAAATATGAACCTTACCTTAAATATGAATAAAGTACCTTGAAGACGACCTCCTTAATAAGATCATATTATGAATGAATCTGATAAATGCAATCTATTTATTTATAGAGATTGATTTAAGGTTATTTGTAAACCAGAATTAAGTAATTAAATTTAGCCTAAAAAATGAGATTGTAGATCTATTTTGATATTGGAGGACCTAAATTCTTAGTTCGTTCAATGTACATAGTTCGGGTGATCGCTTTTGTTAATTTGTAAACACAATCAATCCTGTGACTGAAGCCTAGGTAATAATAACAAACACATCGAAATATTATGAAAATCTGAAAAAAGTCCTAATTGTATCTGGAACAAGACAAATTGAGGATATCTGATATAGATTGAGATTGGAAGTGGTTGCAGCTACCTATGTATAAACACTGCTTAATGTACACAATTGGAGAAGACAGCAGCAATGGATGGAAATGACAGAATATCATTGTGTAGCAGGCGAAAATTCAGTTATAACAATCAACAGCAGCGCACATTTACGAAAACAACACAACAGTTAATCACAAGAATTGTTGAACTTTTTACTTCGTTGATTATTTCTTTATGTTACTTTCAAGACTTAAAGAATTATGTAGTATTCACTTGATATTATGTTATGAGTTTGACAAACCTTTCAATGAAGTCACGATTAGAAAACTTATCTTCACTTTTATTTGCTTTTATACAGGAATAGATATAAAGAATAGTCAACATCATCAAGAATCTACCAAAAGAAATTAATATATACATTTACAGATTTGATTAGTATCAGTGAAGAGCTTTAAATAAATAAATATGTGTTTTAAGACCGAAAATACTTAGCTCTTACATGAACAGATTACAAACATTCTACATGTTTATTTTAGAAAAAATCAACAGTTAATTAAACAGGATTATAAAAGTAGGATGTATTAAGTTTTATAATTCTCAGATAGTGTTTATTCAAACTGGTAATTTTGCCGAAAATAGTACAGAAACCACCAGTTTTTCAGTAAAAACCTGATAATGGTTGTATCATATCATTTGTATGTTTTGGACAACATCCACTCTTCATTCAAATTTCAGTTATTGTAATATGTTATATTATTTACACATGTGACTACCTTTTTTTAGATTGTACACAGACCAATATCTTAATAAGTATGAATACTTTTATCATTTTTATTTATTATTTCAGGATAAATTCAACAAATTACTATTGATCCTGCCAGAGATTCATATACTGGCCAGCAGAGGTGAGGAACATCTGTATATGAAACATTGTAGCGGTGGAGCCCCAACACAGACCCTACTTATGGAAATGCTTCATGCCAAGAGAAAGTAACCATAGCATCGGTGAGTTTTTTTATTATTTTTGGTAGGGAAACTTAGCAAAATTTGAGTTACTGCTAGCAAGGTTCTCCAGTTTACACATTGTCAATTTATAGATTATTATTTATTTGAACCATATGCAGCTAATGGCGTCTATCCTAAAAAAAAGCCATATAGTTAAACTCATTAAAAATAACGTTGTGATATAGATGCTTTATTTCAGTTTTGAAGAAAACTGTCACTCATTCCGAAGGATCAAAGAATACAAATTTAAAACTTGATTCAACGAATTGTTGTAATTAATAAGATAATCCTTCAGATTTCCGTGGCCATTTTCATGAAAAATAATTCAGTTTCCGGGTTCAGACCGCGTCAGTAGTTTGCTCGTTTTCTTCTTTCAAGGTACGAAGCTCATTGCAATATGGGCGAAACGTCGGTAGCGTCGGTTTTTAACAAACCACTGTCGTAGTTTCAACGCGGAAACTCAATTGTTTTTCATTAATAAGATATTTTCTTGAAATCTTATCTTTAATAATAATTATTTTTCTTAAAATAAAATAAAAATTATTTTTCTTGAAAATTCATTGTCTCTTTAAATGGCAATCGTGTGAAACTACATAAAATAATCTATCTGATGTGGCATATAGGAACTAAGTAGTAAATATGCGAAGAAAGCTTAAATTTCAATTTTGTTACTGCATAAGCGATTTGGGTTAAATTTATGTTAAAAGTGCATATAATTTAAATTTTTACATTTCGTACATGACAAAAATTAATTTTCGGTGGCAATTTTTACTTTCTCTTAGTATTCAGAAAGGAAGGAATGCGAATTTGGAGTTTATTGTTAATTTTCATATTTGTCTTTTGAGGCCTCTTGAGTTCTAAAAAAAAAAGTTCTCATAATCGGTCTGTGTGTATAGAATAGTATATAAAATGCAGAAATATCATATTTGATGAGTAATCAAAGGGGCCAAGAAAGTTTGAATTAAACTTTTGAACCGTAATCTATCAAACTTGGTTTTCAGTTTTTGCTTAAATAACCGGCTACAATTTTATATTCTCTAGTTGATATTTTATGTATAGTATATAAAATAAATCTTACTTTTAATTGAGTAATGTTTTTTTAACAATAGTGTTTAAAAAAGAGAGTATAGATTGGGTAACTTTAGCTTTCATCTAAAAGTTTTTTTCACAACTTTATTATTCACCGCCTAAAACTTGATGGACATATCGAACTATAAATATTGTTTATGGAAATGAGAATTAGAATTGTTTATGGGATTAGCGCTGGTATGGTTTGGTTTCATCTAGGGCTGAAATGGTATTGACGCATTGTCTTGGAGGAAGCTGTAATTAGTAGTGAACTAATGGCACTGTATTACTAGAGAATTAGTACTGTAATTAGTAGCGAATATCAGAATCCCGTGATAGCATGACATGCTGATCTCGCGTTCACACAGAAATCGCTGTCTGCCAATTGTTTTAATGTATGGTATGTTTTATGTTATATACCCTCTACATTTTATTATATTCTTAATTAAGACCGCTTTTATATCCCAATTATAAATTGATAATGCCTGGAATAAATAGATAATTTAAATGGAAATAAATTAGTTCCAAATATTTGAGCAAAAGCTAATGAAATTGAAAATTGCATACAGAATTATATAACTTATTAAAACTAGAACATTTTTCAGATCCATAGCTGGAGCATTTGGATAAAGTACAATAAAAGTAAGTAAATCAATAAAATAAAAGAAGAAGCCGCCTTGAAGACGTGCAATATAGGAAGATATAACCAGGAGAGCTGAATGGACCAAGGAGGAACTGTGCTCGAGCGTGTACCAGGGTTAGGTTTAAATAGTCAGAAGAAGACAGCCAGGCATGTGTTCAATATGATAAGTTTAACTAATTATTTAAAAACACACGTATATGAATATATATATATATACATATATAGTAAAACAAAATATATATGTGTGTATATATATATAATAAAAAGGAAGAAACAACAAGGAGTTACCTGTAAATGCGTGCCCCCGTCTCCCCCTTAATTACAAATATAAATAAAAAAATACCACCAGTATATATTTATATATATATATATATAAAATTTAGTATATATATGTATGTATATGTATACTAAACCAGGCTCATTTTTATGTACATTGTTTTTGTTAAGTGTTAAGATGGACTTTTATATATAATATATTAATTGTAAATGTATTAATAATTAATTTTATTATAAATTAATTAGGAAAGTGTACGATAGTTAGAAGTGCAAGGAAGAGAATTTGTTTCTTAAAAAAGTAATAATAATAAATTGGGACTATATTAAATTGTTTCATTAATTCATAAAAATAAAGAGAGAAAATTTAAAAAAAAACAAAATAAATCTATATATAATAGGCTATATAAAGCTTAGTGTTTTAGGAATTCAAATTCTTATTTTATTTGTTCAATGGGCAGGTTTTTTCTTTGAAATTTGGCAAATTAAGTATAAAGTAAGATGCCTTCAAAAAAGTACAAAGCACACACACATATATTTAAAACATGATTAAAATTAGATCTTATACAAACAGTTAACAATAAACAGGCCGCAGTACAACATTTTATTATAGTTATAGATTGGTGGGCTTTAAAAAATAGTATTGATTTTTCTTTATTGTATTATTTTTTATAATTTAATTTGCACTACACTAAAAAAATCCCGTCAAGTTATTTGTTCATTCTGTTACAATTTTATTTAAAACAAAAAAAAACTATAAAACAAAATAGATTACAAGCCTGCCGATGGAATAAAGCTACAATTTCCTACTAATTTTTCTTTTTTTACTTCTCATTAAGTTCACATTAAACTTAGTTATATAACATTCCAGTCCTTTGATTTGTTCTGGAAGGGATATTTTGGGCATCAAAAAAAATAAATAAATCATAAATTAAAAAAAAAAAAATTATCAAACAGTGTACAAAAAAATCCTGCAAAAGTGAAGATGATTTTATTATCTTCTTGTAAATTTTATTTTCTTTGCTTTATAGAAGAAAGCTTGTGAGGCGAGGATCACTAGCTTTAAAAAAATATTATTTTAAAAAATTGTTATAAAACGTGATTGTGTTTTGCCAAAATTTTACTCTTAACATATTTTGTTTTCAAGTGACTAATTTAATCACTTATTTTTAATTTTCGCATGCAACATTTATATAATTTTTTAATGGTTGTTAATTCTGCCCAATTTGTTTAGAATAGTGCAATATATTTGGACCCCATGTACGATTATGTCGAGTGGGTCTAATATCTAAACAAGATTCAAACTGTACATTGCTTTTAAAGATGCTGAACATACTCCTATTTTTTTATGAAATTTATTTATTGTCCCTAGATTCTCCTGACTACTTTTTTTTTTACTCCCTGATATTTTCTGAAGTGTTCTTTCTATTACTCCACTCCGAACATCCGTTGTTCGATCACCCGCCCTTCCCAGGTTACCTTTTTCCTTCTTTTCGAAGGGGACATAAACACTCTCTTTGGCCACCGCTTTTACTTCGACTGGGTCTCGATGTTACCATTAGTGCACGGCTGTATCGGTTTATTTCTTTTTTTTAACCCAAATCTTCAAATTGGGAGACTTGAATCATTCTTTTCTACTAGTATCATTCATTGCCTGAGATGTTCGCTAGTGTTCACGCTTTCTTATTATCAACTCGAAGAATGAATCTTTCCTTATCCAAGTGAGATTTCCTGTTGTGGAACGCATCCCGTTCAAAAGTGTGGTGGCAATGGTTTGACCCAATCGAAAGAGAATTTTGGCCTGGCAGCAGCCGATGCCTTATTAAGCTTAAGAACTTGAAACGGCGTACCCTAGGATCTGAGTGTTCACACAATATACAACAATCTATACACCCATAACTCTAAATCAGTTTTCTAACAAAATAGCAGTTAATATCTCACTGTAACAACATGATTATTAGTAAAAAGGAGAGTGTCCGTCATTTTCTAATGTGCAGAGATTGCATTACTAAATACAAACTACACTTTTCATCAATATCTTTTAGAACAAATAAAAATATTTTCACTAAATGTTGCATGTGACAGTTTCATATAAGAGCGAAAAATTTGCCCCCCCCCCCCCCCCAAATAGTGCTAATAATTTTGTAATTAAGAAGTTTCATGAGTTATTTATTTATTTTTTTATCGCACTACAATGTATTTAAAAAAAATTACATTCCAAAAAAAAAAAAAAATCATTAATCTTTTCAATTAAGTTTTTCTTTTTATACATTGTTAGGTTACAAGATTTATTTAACCAAAAATTACTGGTATTTCCGAGGGCAGATAAATTTGTGAAAAATCGATTGATAATAAAATCGATTACACTTTTTTTGTTCTTAATTTTTTTTTTTTTAATTTTTTAACTAATTGTTTCTTCTTTTTTTTTAACACATTTTGGGTGAATTTTAGGTGTAGGGACAGATAATTTTTAGTTTTTTTTTCTTTATTTTCCAATAAGTTAAAAAAAAAAAATGTTTATTTGCCCCTGATTGGGGGCCCCTTCTGTTTTGAACAATATTTTATATTATATATAAATAAAATAATTAAAAAAAAAAGTCACAAAATTTAGGAAGGAGTTACAATTTACTATTAATTAAAATAATAAAATAAAAAAATAATAAAAAAAAATAATAATAATTAATTTTCTCTAGGTTTAGGAAATATAAATGTATGGAAGAGTTTTTCTCTGTGTGATGTGGAAAAAAAATGTGTGCTTATTTAAAAATAAATTTAATTAAAATTAATTTGTAAATGTGAATATATATTATTATTTTTATTTTTTAAGTTTTTTTTTCCAAATAAATGTCTTTTTTTTTAAAAAAAAAAATTTATCTCTCTCTGTAAAACACTCTGTGTTTATTGTTGTCTGGAGTGTATGTTGTCATAGTTACCTATATAGGGGGGAGAAGATTTAAGTAGTCTTTATTATTATTATTAATTAATTATTATTATTATTATTTAAAAATTGTAACTATTACATTGAATTAATAATAAATTAAATTTTAATTGTCCCAGACCAAAATTTTGTAGCGTCCGAAATTTTTGAAGAAAAAAAAAAAATCAGCTTTACCATTTCCTATTTTTTGTTTTATTTAAATTGAACATGTTGAAATATATATATATATATAAAATTTATATATATTTTTTTTAAGATATATTCCAATAAACCAACACACATACACACACTCACACCTACCTTGCACCGCATATAGTTTTTCATTTATTATTATATAAATATTGTAAATATATAAATATAAAAAATAATTAAATAAGAAATAAATTAAAAAAAAAAACATATAAAGAGTATGCTCTATTTTTCTGTATCTAAATATATATAAAATATATATATATATAATTTCATACAAATTGGCCTTTTTAAAAATGAAAGTAAACAAAAATAAAATTGTAAATATAATTATAATTATTGTATTTAGTAATTTACAGAAACATATATTTTCGTTTCACTTTTTCTCCATTAATGTTTTATAAAAAGAATAATAAAATTGGCGTACCCTGTGCAATGTAAAATTTTTACAAATTTATAGTTACAAAAATAGTAAAAAATTGAAATCATTATTATAAAGTTAATAATTTATTAAAAAAAAAAAAAAATGAAATAAATAAAACAAATTTATTATTGTCCACTTTCTGACCCTGCCAGCTTGAATGATCTGCTGTCACTTTTGTTAAAAAGTAAATAAATAAATTGTAAATTTTTAAGATTTGTAAAAAAGGAAAAAAAAAAAAACATTTGTGATGTACTTTGTGAGTTTAATTTAAAGGAAAAAAATTTTATATATATATATATATATATATGAAAAAGCAGAATCTAAAAATTTAATTGGAGAAAAGAAACTTTTTTTGAAAAAGAAGTGAAAAAATAAAAGAAAAATCATATTTTGATATTGAGAAACCTCTATATTTTTATCTACATAAAAATCCTAAAAAATGAACAAGCTTAAAATTACTGCTATTAATTTAATTTTAATTAATTTCGATTTTGAAATAAAAAAAAAAAAAAAATGGTGATATTCTTTGGAAAAAAAAAGTTTTAAAAGAATGATGTGATGTGAAAGAGAAATTTATTTTTTAAAAAAGAAAAGGAAAATTCCAATAGTTAAAGTTTTTCAAAGTTTTCAAATAATCCCCGGTTACACATATATTTTTTATTAATTCTATAAACTGTTGAATATTTTAAGCAGAGTTATATAGTTTTATATATATCTAATATATGTACAGCTTCTATTTTGTTGAAATTGTGTTTATTATAAAAATGTTTGAACAAAATAAAGAGAGAAATATAATACTAATGAAAAAAGCATCACATTTTTATTTTGTCAAAAATGTAAAAATGTTTAATAACAATAAAATAAAAAAAAAGTAAAATGAAAGAAAGGAAAATTAAATGAAAAAAGTAAAAACGCTTTGTTAATGACTTTTTTCCTTCTTAAATATATTTTTAATTCTGTTTTTAATGAATTAATAACATTATTATAAATGTCGGAACAATGAAATGTGAAGCCTCCTCTATTATTATGTTATATGTATTATTACAAATATTGATGATGTTGCGCATAATAGATGAAAAGATAAAATACACATTTAAAATACATAAATAATATAAAACAAAAATAAATATTTATATGACTTTATATTTGAATAAACTATATATATAAATATATATATATATATTTGGGGGACAAAAACATAAATAAATTATTTTTATATTACAAAAATATATTTATGAAGTAAAATGCCCGTTTTTTTTAAACGCATAATTTTTGGAATTTTTATCAATTTTGAAAACTTGTTATATTTCAGTTTCTTCTTTGTTATATTTTGGCATTGCTAAGATTTTAAGCAAAAGTTATCTGCTGGCAGAATAATATATAATTGATTCATAAAAAAAAAACCTATAATATGTATTAATTGTATTATTGTTTATAACTAATAATAATAATGAATACCAAAAAAAAAAAAAAATTCTATAGTAATATTTTATACAGAAAAAAATTTACAATGAAATAAGCACAATAGTTTAAAATAAAAAAATTATATATTGTGATAGTTTTGATTTTTATTAAATTGCACTCCATTTTATTGGGGGTTAGAGAAACAATAGAAAACCAAGGGCTTCATGTGTGATCGTTTCTTTTATTTTTCATTATTCTCTTTTTTTTAATTTTTTTTTTTCTTAATGCTGCAAAAATTACAAAAATTAAAAAATTTACAAAAAGGGAATAAAAAAAACCATAAACAATACGTCCTGGTAATTGATAAATAAAAGAAAAATTTAAAAACAAAAAAAAAACTACCATTATTTTTAATCATATATTTAATTTATTATGTGTATTAAGATTGAGAATGAAAAAAAAAAATGAAAAAATTAAAAAAAAAGGAAAAATTGTTACCTCAATTTATATAGTTAACTTGTATTTTTACCAGTAAAATAAATAAAATAAAAATAAATAATTATATTTTATCAAGAGAAGAAAGTCAGCATTACCATAATTAGTGTGTTAATTGTAATTAAAATCGATTACTACTGTTACAAATTTTACTGTCTGTTGTAAATATTAATTGGCATCTTTTATGTGGATGCTTATAATTCTTTTTTTTGTTTCAGTTTATATATATTTGTTTACTTGACGAATGAATAGTTTCCTTGTATTTGATGACGAGGACTTTACCTTTCTAATCATAATAAATGTTTTAATGAATTCATCTTTTGCGCAGAGCATAATAGGCAAAACAATAAAAAATTGTAACGCCTTTCTTCAGTATAAAAGATATAAACAAATTTATATTTTTTTAATAAAATTCATAATTTTTGGAAATTAGATCTGTTGGTAATGTTAAATACCCTTAAATATGATTAGAAAAATTTTACCTCAATTATTTATTCTTAATGGTTTACAACAAAAAAAAATATATATATATATACATATACTCGGTGAATCCTCCTTAAATCCTTCGTCAAGTTAACAAATATTTGTAAATGAATTGTAGGTATAAATAAAACCAAAATATTTTATTTGTTGGTGTATTTTATTATTCCTTTATTGATATTCATTAAAAAACTTTGTCCGTCTTAGGCTGAGGTCAAATTAATGCAGTTGTTGCCAACTTTGAACAAAGGCAAATTTATTTGTTTGTTATTTCTGATCATGTTTGTCCGATATAATGGACTTTGAGAACAGAAAATGGTGGACTTTGAAATGTTAAAAAGGTTTAGTTATCGAAAACTGGCAGATTGTAAAGGAGTTCTTTGCCTTGACTTTCATATGCTACTCACCATATCACGCGCTCTTATCACAAAACAAAAACAGGCATCATGAGAAAAGGATCTCATATTTTCCAGTGCAATGCAAACCCAACCAAACTTTCAAAGTTGACCTACATAACTTTTAAAAACAGCCTCAGTAGATATTTTAAATGTTTGCAGCATCGCCTTAGCACGCCTTCTTGTTCCAGTGGAACTGTTTTTGTACTGTTACCACACGTTAAACGGGGTGACAGCAATAGCCATCAGCTCAGTGGAGAAGGTGTGGGTTGATACCAAGGAAGAACAGGATGATTTCGGGCGCCACGTTAGTTTAAGAAGAAGAGGGGAAAACTAACGAAACCCCTAAGAAATAAAACAAAAATATAAACCAATCAGAGTGGGGGAAAGAAAAAAAAAGGAGAAAGTAAAAAGGAAAAGAGGAAAGGAAAAAAAAAATAATTAAGAACAAAAATAAATAAAATAAATAATCAAGATAAATCAATTAATGGTGACTAGCCAAAATTTAAAAAAAAATTAAGCAAAACCCAAAAATAAAAAAAATATTTAAAAAAATAAAAGTTTAAAAAAAATATAAAAATGCGAAATAAAAAAAATAAAGTTTTGATTGACGGCAATGGGGATCGAACCGTTATTGAACAGTTGTAAAGTCGACGCCTTAGCTCACTCAGCCAGCGTGGCACTTAACAGCTGTTAATAAAATTATTCCTAGTTCTAGTAATTCTCTGCCTCTTTACTTAGCTTCGTTGAGAAAGATGAATAAGTTTGGTTTTTTTTTTTTTTGTGCAACAAACAATAGGTACACTTACCTAATGAAAAGTAATAAATAAATAGGCTTACCTTACGTGAGGAAAAGAAAAGAGAAAAAGATCGTACTGCCTGACATAATTTTCCCACCTTCCTTCTATTTTTCCTCCCTCTCTCTCTCCAGCCTTAATTACTGCCTTTATTAACTTTTGAAATTGTCAAACCCAAAAGATTTCTTTTGTGGTGAATAATTAAAAAAACTCACTAAGAAGGGAAAAATATTCTACAATTTATTCTAAAACAGACACAGTGAATGATATTATAAATTGATAAATATATACCATACAACTATTAAAATACCCAAAATAATAATAAAATAATAATGGCAATTAATAAATAAATAAAAATTATTAGGCAACAAAACTAAACTATTATATAACATAGAAGGGATAACCTAGAATTAAACTAACATAACTGGCCTCTTCTTCTGCCCTACTATGTACATTCCCAAACTTATTTCTCAAAATAAAACAAACAAAAAAAATTACTTAAACTCTTCCAAAGAAAAGGTTAAAAATTAAACAGAAAATTGTAATTACTTAGAACTTATTTCGTAAGGCCATAAAAAAAAATTGAAATTCCTTCAAATATCATTTTATGATAAACTAACTCAAAAAAATAATTATTACTTCTATTAAAACTAAAACAAGATAAGAGAGAGTGTAAACGAGAAACCCAAAATTTATTAAAATTATGAAAGTACAGTTGTAGATCCACAGTAGAACCACTTCCGCACGAAACAGTTCCGTAAAATCTCCTCCTGTTTTTTTTTTATATATTTATATAGTTAATTAATAATTAACTTATCAAATTTACCACGTGGTATTTCGTTGTGGTTTTTTTTTCTCTTTTTAAATTTGGTTTAGTGAAAAGAAACTTACGGGTGCACCCTAGTTGATTCCCATATAGTCAGCTCTCTGTCAAAGTGGCTCCCCGCACCAATTCTTCCTGCCCCAGCTGCTGATCCCCTTCCGGGTATGGTCCAACTCCTCTTGTTGGCCCTCTGCGCACGCCGGAAAGCCAGAACAAATCCGAGTAATCTCGTTGTAGAATTGGGCTACCTCACATGCCACTACTACTGGCCGACTGACTCAATTCTCTAGATGTTGAACTTTGCCTCATAGACATATGAACTGTATATACGTAGTACATAAATACTCTCTTCTCTCTGTATTACTTTCTTTACTTTATATGTTTATTTTGTGCTAAACATCAATAGTGAATTCACAATAAATAACTAACTTTAAAATTTATCTCAATAAAACTAACTTTATCTATATATTAACAATACTTTACTTGGATTTTCTTCTATACAATTAATTTATACATATTAGACTCATTTTATTTATTTAAAATTTTAAAATCTACTTTTCCACTTTTCAACATTTTTATTATAGAATATTTTTAGAGATTGGAAAAAGATTGAAGGAAGGACGCAAATAAGAAATTCAATCTGCACTCCCTTTCGCTTTTCTTTTCCTCCTCGTTATCTTTATTTAACTACACTCAACAAAATAATTCAAATTAATCCCTGTTCGCCTAAACTAGAATAATTAGAAAACCAAACTATTTTATTTTATTTATTTTTTTTTAAACGGCTTACAAAAGATGCTTGCTAATAACGGTTTCCGTTACACCCTCCACCTACTTATAAAAAAAAAGGGAAAAAAAAGAACTTGAGCTTAAGGGATAGGATCAGGATATCAGAACCCACTAGACTTCCTCCTCGGGACCCATTTTCAGATCACTGACATGCCAGATTCCCAAAGGATGCATGGTATCAATATCCTCCAACTCATAAGTGCAACTGGATATTTTCTTCTTTATTCTGCACTTGAGGAATTTGGGTGCAAGTTTCCCTGAAAAGTAACGTGACGCGTCGGAAAGATATTTTGTCCTCCGCCAAACCGTTTGACCGGGGAAGTACTCCACCTCTCTTCTCCTCAGGTTATATGAGCGCTGTGCCTTCTCGTACGCTCTATCCAAATGGTCCTGCACCTCTTGGTAAAGGAGAGGCATATCCTTTAATTTCTCTGTATGCCTATTCCTGTCTATGGCTATGGGTGTATTTTCTTCTACCGGGATAACTTCTCCATAGTCTGCTCCGGATCGCGGGAGCTCTCGCCCATGATTCAAGTATGCCGGTGAATATCCTGTGGCCTCATGAACTGCTGACTTCAAGGCAAAGCTTAGCTGAGGGATCATTTTATCCCAGTGCCGTTGATTATCTTTTATGTAGGCTGACAACATAGTCTTTATAACTCTATTAACCCTTTCGGTGGGATTGGCCTGGGGATGGTAAACGGCAGTATACCATAATTTGACTTGGTGCTTTTCCATGACTACTGTGAATTCCCTCCCTTTAAATTGCACACCGTTGTCACAGATGATTATCTGAGGTACTCCAAACATGTAGAATACATGTTCCTCCATTTTATCCGCAACTGTCTTTGCAGTGGCTTTTCTTAGGGGAATAAGGATCGAGTACTTTGTGAAATAATCACAAACAACCAGAAGGAATCTATTTTGTTTGGTGGAGAGTGGTAGAGGACCCATCAAATCCGCCGTAACCACTTGCCAAGGCCCTTTGGCTATTCGTTGATTTCCCATTAAGCCTGCCGGAGCTTGTTGAGGAGGCTTTAGTGAGAGGCAGGTTTCACAGCGACTTACGTAGCGAGCAACGTCCCCCGCCATTCCGGGCCAGTAATATGCTTCCTTAAGTCTCTGCAGAGTTTTGAATGATCCCAGATGCCCTGAAATCGGACTATCGTGATAATCCAGAAGTACTAGCTTCCGTTGAGACTTGGGAACTACGAGCTTCCACGGTCTGTCTTCTCCTAAGATTTTCTTCTTATCGACGACCCTCTTATATAGGCGGTTTCCTTCGCCTTTCCAACAGGGATAAGAAGTAGGATCCTTTTTAACTTTTGCCAACATCTTCATGTACCACTCGTCTAAGTTGCCAATCGAACAATCTATGACTGCAATTTCGGCATCCTCATTTTGCCGTGACAGAGCATCCGCTGCGGCGTTATTTTTCCCTGGCCGATGCTGTATCGTGAACTGGTACTGTTGAAGTTTTACTGCCCAGCGAGCAAGTCTCCCCTGGGGGTCTTTTAAATTGTGCAGCCATTTCAGCGCCATATGGTCGGTAACTACAACAAAGTCCATACCTTCCAAATAAGGCCTGAATTTTTCCACAGCCCACAGTACCGCGAGGCATTCATGTTCCGTCGTCGTATACTTCTTTTCAGCACTTGTCAGACTTCTACTGGCATATGCTATCGCTTTTTCCCCATCATCATGCATTTGAGACAGTATAGCTCCCAGTCCAGTCGTTGAAGCATCCGTCTGCAAGATAAATTGTTTATTAAAATCCGGACAGCTTAAAATAGGGGCCGATACCAGCTTATTCTTGATATTATTGAAGGCTTCCTCTTGAGGTTCTCCCCAATGCCATTTTTTCCCCTTCTTCAACATTTCGGTGAGAGGACTAACTTCCGCCGAAAAGTTGGGTACGAACCTGCGGTACCATGACGCTAACCCTAAAAATCGCCGGACCTGTTTGACCGAACGAGGAGCCGGGTACGACATGATAGAAGCAACTTTGTCCGGGTCAACTTGAAGACCGTTTTCGTTCACGATGTAACCGAGATATTTCAACTCGGGGCGGCAAAAGCTGCACTTTTCCCAATTGATAGACAGATTCGCATTGGCTAGCCTTTGGAATACTTGTTCCAGAACTGCTACATGCTGATCGAAGTCTGGGGATACAATGACAATATCATCTAAATAAACAAAAACATTGGGTTCCAAATCGGCACCAATGACTTGGTCAATTAATCGTTGCCATGTCGCTGGAGCGTTATGGAGACCAAAGGGAAGACGAACGAAGTGGAAAAGCCCTCTGCCTGGGATTGTAAAAGCTGTCTTCTCGCAACTTGCTTCTTCTACTGGAATTTGCCAATATGCAGATTTGATGTCGATGGAGCTCAAATACTTCCCATCTCGAAGACGATCTAGAATGTGCGTAACGTAAGGAAGCGGGTAAGCATCCCGTTTAGTGACGGCGTTCAGCTTCCTATAATCCACACAGAACCTAATGGATCCGTCAGGCTTCTTCACCAGCACAACTGGCGAACTCCAAGGACTCTTAGATGGAACCACCACGCCTTGAGCAAGCATCTCATCCAATTCCCTATTTAGTTCGTTTTGAATGTGAGGGGACACCGGGTAATAACGCTGCTTAATTGGTCTCGCATCTCCAGTATCAATGATGTGTTTTACCGCACTGGTGCACCCAAGCCTAGTTGGTTGTCTAGCTTTCCATTTCTTTAATAACTCCAGAAGTCTCTCCTTTTGCTCCTCCTTTAGACTTGATAGCCCAGTTGCAGATGGTACTTGGTCTTCCGGTTCAACTACATCGCAAAACTCCCATGTTCCCTTTCGCAAGTCCGACACGATGCTCATTTTCTTCCAAAAGTCCACTCCGAAGATCGCATCGCACGATAAATGTTGGACAACTAGAAAGTCGATGGTCTGGATGCGCTCCGCTAGCTCAACTGGTAATTGAGCCACTCCTAAGGCTAATAACGGCGACCCGTCTGCTTGCGCTATCCTTACTTCTTCAGCATTTCCAAGAGTTAATCCTAAATCCTCAAAAGTGCTCCAAAACCGGTGACTCATTAATGACCGGGTAGCTCCGGAATCCAATAAGCCGGTCAGCTTCCGTCCAAAAATTGAGACTGTTAAGTAAGGCCGTGTGTCACTCCGTGTCCTAGCAGAAGATGTAAATGATGTTTGGCATACCTCTCTTACAGTTGTTAGCCATTCCTGCCATTCAATGGAATTACGGTCGGACTGTGGGGTTTGAAAAGAGCTACGTCCGATCATGCTCGACCCCCTGACCCGTTTCCCGGTCTTCGGCGACAACCGCAGTCTGCACTTTTTACATCTCTCCGACCACAGAAAGCACAAAACTCTTTCTTAGGGGCGGTGCATAGACGAAATGGATGACCTATTTGTTCGCAGTTCCAGCACTCTCCTCTGTAACCTCTGGAAGTGGGTGGTGTGGACACTGGTTTTTCTTTTCTTCTAAGCGTTGATGTCGTAGTCTTCGTTACAACTTCTGCCACTTTTGCAAAACCTTTCCTGGGTGAGGGAGTATATGCCAGATCTGGCTCTAATAATACTTTTCTCGTTGGAGGAGGTCGATGCACACTTACTCTCCATCTACTTTCTTCTAACATTCTCCCTTTTGCTAATAGATCCTTTATTGATGTTACAAAGTGGAGAGCTAGGCGATCCAGATAGAAAGGGTGTAGGTTCTTTTGAATTATTTTGAGCATCTCTTGCTCCGGAGGTGGTGAAGGTAGCCTGTAAAAATAGTTTTTCATAACACTAATATAATGACCAATGCCCTCTTCTTCACCTTGTGTTCGAGCCCGTATCTCGTCCCAAAGACGGTCCGAGTAGTCCTGCGGCTCATACTCATCTCGAAGCTCTGTAACTAGCTCTCTCCATGTCGACACTTCCCGACGTACAGCCTTATACCAAACAAGCGCTCGTCCGGTGAAGAGGTCGTATCCAGCATTCAGTAAGTCCTCATCAGTTGCATTCCTTGCTCTCATTAGATCTTGTACCATCTCCAGGAAGGCATTCACACTCAATCCTTCTCCGTCCCCGGAAAATTTGATGCCCCATTCTCGAACTGGGATTTGTTTCCTTTGTATGATCACTTGATCTTCATTTGCCGGTAGACGTCTTGGTTCCGCCATGTCTTGACTCTCTACTGGTTGGGATCCCCCTTCGCTTCCGGGAGCTATCTTCAACTTTAGCTCACGCAGTTGATCGAATAAGGCAAGGCATTCATCTGAGTGAGCATCAATCACTTCCTGCTCCGACCTCTTTTTAGAAGTAAGTCGTCGGACTCTATTATATACGTGGTGAAGCTTCGTGGATACCTTCCGTAGGTCAACTTTTTTTCCCTCCGCTGCATCTTTAAAAAGCGATTTGAGACTATCCAACTTCTCAGTACAAATCACTAGTTCCGCCGTCGGATCTAAGCCTTCAGGTTTGGGAGGTGACGTTAACTGTTCTTGTTCGATGGCGAAAATCTGTCTCAATTTCCTCTTCATCTCTTCCGTGTCCATCGATTTGGAATATCCCCGAATCATTAGCTCATATTCGAGTTCGTCTTTTACCAGCCTACTGACATCCATGATCTAGGGTATTGGCAATGTCAAGGGATACTTGGATAAAGAAAAAATACGAGAGATAGAGTCAACGAAGGCAATAGAAAGGGGGGAACAAAAAGGAACAACCAGCGCGACTGTAAAATCAATAGCAGCAATGTTGGTAGTAAGCTAAATACAAATAAACAATGATAAGGTAAAATAAAATTAATAATAATGTTTTAAACAAAAGCTCAAAAAAATATTCACCTTAATATAACCTGAAAAATATTTATTATCAAATAATCTTTCTAATAATTAGAGCATTTTCAAGAAGAGAAATACAAAAACAATATCTTAAGTCTCAATCGAAAAAGTAAAGGAAAAAAAAGAATAAAAAAACTAATTAAATTTAAATATCCTTTAAGTTTAACCTTAACTTAACCAGTTATTAAACATTTATTTATCATCGAGCACAAAATTAATTACCAAATTATTATCTTCTTTGAACGGTTATTTATTTTTATCCTTATCACTTTTCCCTGTCTTCCTAATACAAAAAATCTGGTCCCTGTTCGGGCGCCAAAAACTGTTACCACACGTTAAACGGGGTGACAGCAATAGCCATCAGCTCAGTGGAGAAGGTGTGGGTTGATACCAAGGAAGAACAGGATGATTTCGGGCGCCACGTTAGTTTAAGAAGAAGAGGGGAAAACTAACGAAACCCCTAAGAAATAAAACAAAAATATAAACCAATCAGAGTGGGGGAAAGAAAAAAAAAAGGAGAAAGTAAAAAGGAAAAGAGGAAAGGAAAAAAAAAATAATTAAGAACAAAAATAAATAAAATAAATAATCAAGATAAATCAATTAATGGTGACTAGCCAAAATTTAAAAAAAAATTAAGCAAAACCCAAAAATAAAAAAAATATTTAAAAAAATAAAAGTTTAAAAAAATATAAAAATGCGAAATAAAAAAAAATAAAGTTTTGATTGACGGCAATGGGGATCGAACCGTTATTGAACAGTTGTAAAGTCGACGCCTTAGCTCACTCAGCCAGCGTGGCACTTAACAGCTGTTAATAAAATTATTCCTAGTTCTAGTAATTCTCTGCCTCTTTACTTAGCTTCGTTGAGAAAGATGAATAAGTTTGGTTTTTTTTTTTTTTGTGCAACAAACAATAGGTACACTTACCTAATGAAAAGTAATCAATAAATAGGCTTACCTTACGTGAGGAAAAGAAAAGAGAAAAAGATCGTACTGCCTGACATAATTTTCCCACCTTCCTTCTATTTTTCCTCCCTCTCTCGCTCCAGCCTTAATTACTGCCTTTATTAACTTTTGAAATTGTCAAACCCAAAAGATTTCTTTTGTGGTGAATGATTAAAAAAACTCACTAAGAAGGGAAAAATATTCTACAATTTATTCTAAAACAGACACAGTGAATGATATATAAATTGATAAATATATACCATACAACTATTAAAATACCCAAAATAATAATAAAATAATAATGGCAATTAATAAATAAATAAAAATTATTAGGCAACAAAACTAAACTATTATATAACATAGAAGGGATAACCTAGAATTAAACTAACATAACTGGCCTCTTCTTCTGCCCTACTATGTACATTCCCAAACTTATTTCTCAAAATAAAACAAACAAAAAAAATTACTTAAACTCTTCCAAAGAAAATGTTAAAAATTAAACAGAAAATTGTAATTACTTAGAACTTATTTCGTAAGGCCATAAAAAAAAATTGAAATTCCTTCAAATATCATTTTATGATAAACTAACTCAAAAAAATAATTATTACTTCTATTAAAACTAAAACAAGATAAGAGAGAGTGTAAACGAGAAACCCAAAATTTATTAAAATTATGAAAGTACAGTTGTAGATCCACAGTAGAACCACTTCCGCACGAAACAGTTCCGTAAAATCTCCTCCTGGTTTTTTTTTGATATATTTATATAGTTAATTAATAATTAACTTAGCAAATTTACCACGTGGTATTTCGTTGTTTTTTTTTTCTCTTTTTAAATTTGGTTTAGTGAAAAGAAACTTACGGGTGCACCCTAGTTGATTCCCATATAGTCAGCTCTCTGTCAAGTGGCTCCCCGCACCAATTCTTCCTGCCCCAGCTGCTGATCCCCTTCCGGGTATGGTCCAACTCCTCTTGTTGGCCCTCTGCGCACGCCGGAAAGCCAGAACAAATCCGAGTAATCTCGTTGTAGAATTGGGCTACCTCACATGCCACTACTGCTGGCCGACTGACTCAATTCTCTAGATGTTGAACTTTGCCTCATAGACATGTATATACATAGTACATAAATACTCTCCTCTCTCTGTATTACTTTCTTTACTTTATATGTTTATTTTGTGCTAAACATCAATAGTGAATTCACAATAAATAACTAACTTTAAAATTTATCTCAATAAAACTAACTTTATCTATATATTAACAATACTTTACTTGGATTTTCTTCTATACAGTTAATTTATACATATTAGACTATCTCATTTTATTTATTTAAAATTTAAAATCTACTTTTCCACTTTTCAACATTTTTATTATAGAATATTTTTAGAGATTGGAAGAAGATTGAAGGAAGGACGCAAATAAGAAATTCAATCTGCACTCCCTTTCGCTTTTCTTTTCCTCCTCGTTATCTTTATTTAACTACACTCAACAAAATAATTCAAATTAATCCCTGTTCGCCTAAACTAGAATAATTAGAAAACCAAACTATTTTATTTTATTTATTTTTTTTTAAACGGCTTACAAAAGATGCTTGCTAATAACGGTTTCCGTTACAGTACATTAATCCATTTATCTTCAGCAATATTTGCAATGCTTTTATGTATTTGAAATTTTATATTTGAAACTATTTACACGATGATTTGACAAATGAACTGTGGAGAAGTGGGTGAATGTTCGAAATTTATATCATTTGAGACCTAAAGATGGACATAGTTTTATATAATTGAATCTTCTTTTGAATTAATAAAAATCTTCCACACTTTACAATCAATACAAAATACTAATCATACTATGTGGTAAATTACAGAAATGTACATTAACATTAAGAACATTCTCATTTGAAGCAAGAAACAAAAAACAAAGAAGTGAAATGCCTTGGAAAGATTGCTTACATAATTTAAGGTAAGAAAAGAAAAGAAATAAATAAGACAGTACACGTGGATCTTTTTCATTAAGTCCTTTTTGGATATATATAAAATGCGTCTAAATTAGTTATGCAGCTCTTTAGGCGTCGAATCCATCTGCTCTCCACCAGTTCTCAGTTTTTTTTTTTTTTTAAGTTCAACCTTTTGTCGTCTATACTTCCACCACTGTTTTTGCCCATAACTCGTAAAATAGCCATACTTTCGTTGCAACATAGTGATTCAAAGGGGCTTACCTAGTGAAATAAAATTGTTTATAGGTATGATTGCGAAATACAATAGAGTCCTAAGCTTATAAACAATACAACAATACATTTCCAAGATTTCTTCAGCGTCATTTCTTTGTACACCATACAAATCGCTTATAAAGAGTAATCATCGTAAGATTTAATCATAAAATTTTTACTTATATTTAAAAATTCCTGATTGATTCAAATAGCATTAATTTATTAAATATAAATAATAATTGAAAGCTTGTGTCTATTTCACTGAAACTTATTATAATTTTCAGGAAATATTAAAAAAAAAAATTCTTTTTAAATGAAAATATACACCTCTTTCATATGTTCTCCATGTTTCTCTATTTGGAATGGTGAATAGAAGTTTTTAGAATAGAAGAATTGGCTGGAATAGAAATTTATTCGAACCTTATCATTTTATTCATGAGTTTGCTATCTTCTATCCTCATAATTATAATTCCGATGATGACAGTTTACATTTTTAAATTGAGGTGAATAATTAATTGAAGTTTTAATTTCAATGTTATTGTGTTTTGAACAGTAAATAAGACTATTTTCAGTTTCTTTCAACATTATTTTATTTTCTTCTATCAATCAACTAGGCAAAGTCACAAATTAAAGTGAAATCAAAAAACACAAACATGTAATACACATGTATAGCGGATAAAAGAAAATAAACACACTTAAGCCTAATAAAAATTATTTATCGCTTAATAAATATGGTTTTATATAATCGCTAGTGAGTCAATAAGAATGAGTTCACTGAGCGATGTGTATCGAGTCAGTTTGCTCTGATCAATACACCGTACCAAGGAACTTTGCCGTTCCGAACCAGAGTTCCCGGACCTGGAACTCTCAATCACAGAACTGCTCGCTATACTTCTCCTGGTGGTAGGCGATGCACTTCTCATAGATACGGCGCTTCTCCATGTCGATGTTCTCTGGCTGATCAGGATAGTTGGACTCGTATCTAATTATGGATTTCAGGATGTATGCCAGCTTGCTGCTCTACTTGAAGGCCAGGATATCTGCTTACCGGGTCGACCCTGCGTCATCGACAGCAAGCACCTCCTCGTAGCACACATAATCCTTCGTGCCTTCCAGTAGCTACATGATGGTAAGTTTGACACGGTGGTGTCAAAGAGAGAAAGAAAGACAAAGATAGAGAGAAATGGAAGACAAAAGTAAATTTACAATCAACAATAAATAATATAAAAAATATGCAATAGGCATATTTTTTGACTTAGAGAAAGCGTATGACAATATGGAAATACCCAATCTTGCTAAGATTACATGAATGGCAATTACGGGGCAATCTGCCATTAGTTATAAAAAGTTTTCTTTATGAAAGAACATTTAGAGCGCAGGGCGAAGTGTTTTGTCATCAAGTAGAAACCAAAGAAACGGAGTCCCTCAGGGGTCTGTTTTAAGCTGCAATCTTTTCTTATTGCCATTAATGAAATAGCGGACATCCTAAGTCCAAAGTTTAAAAAATTCTTGCAATTTTAGCAAGTTCGTAGTCGCCTTTGCAATTTTAGCAAGTGGAAACATCCATGATTTTGTTAGTAGTGAATTACACATTGCAATAAATGGGCTGAGCAGAAGAGCTGAGTTGACCGGCTGTCGCTTTTCTGACGCAAAAACGGTTGCAATTCCCTTTTACCGATTGAGACGACCCCATGAAGCTCTAGTTCTACAAATATATAATTCCCAGATAGAATATTCTTCTGAGCATAAATTTCTTCGAAATAATTTATAACAAGTTAAACTGGAATCCACACATAAGGCACCTTATTGTGGTAATACAGGTGTGGTTCTGATGTTAAAATATTAACTATATCTTTCGAACCAGGGTTCAATCTAAAATAATTTATGGATGTCAGGTATATGTGTCGGCAAGAGCGAGCAGATTGAAACAATTGAATGTAATAATGAATCACTCCCTCAGTATAATAACAGGTGCTTTTAGAACTTCGCCAATAAATGCATTATATCGGGAAATAGGAGTGATACCACTCGATTGTAGGAGAAAATTTTGAACTATACAATATTGTCTGAAAATCATACAAAAGAAAATCATATTCTTAAAGATGAGGAAGAAGAAATCGCGCAGTATAACTGAGAGCAGACAAGAACTAGACGATTAAAGAACACGAGCCAAACATTTATTAAGAACTTGCGGGAATTCGCCAATGAATGAAGTTTTTAGTTCCATCCTAGGTACTATAATGCCATGGAACTTGAAAAAAATAAACATAAATAAAGTTATGACTAACTATTGCAAAAAAGAAAATGTCGCAGAAATTGAAATAAAGCTGCGGTTTTTGCAAGAATTGGAGCACTCCCGGGATGAATACGTTATCTATACGGATGGCTCAAACATAGGAAGGTGGTGGAGTGGGTTATTCATGTGTCACAGATAGGGCAACTTTAGCAAGTCAGAGGCTGCCAGATTCTGTAAGTGCTTATACAGCCAAGCTACTAGCTATTCGGGACGCTATGCAAATATATGAAGAAAAACGGTTTAAAAAGACTTATTTGCACCGACCGATTCTTTGAGCGCCATTGCAGCTCTAGAAAATATATTTATTGACGATGTTATTCCCAAACGCCTAATAGAAAAAAGTAATACATTAAGTTACAGATGTGAAATTACTATTATGTGGATTCCTGGCCACATGGGGATTAAGGGTAATAAAGCTGCAGACAAAATGGCCAAAGAAGCAGCACGGAATAGAAGAAGCTGTATACGCAATACGAAATAAGAATTGATGACCTAATAAGTACTGTAAAGGCAGAGATTTTAGAGAATTGGAAGATAGTGTGGTTGTGTACAGACACATAGTTGAAATCAATAAGGCCAGACCTTAAATTAATTAATATGGAATCCTTTTTCTAGGAAAAAGGCTGGCTATAGGTCATACTAGAATAATTCATTCTCACTTACTGTTAGGAAAAAGTAAACCAATGCGTCCCGAATGTAATGCTACAATTTGAACTATTCGCCATGTAATGGAATAATGTATTAGGCTGATTGATTGTCGGAAAAGATTTAATATTTTAGGTGAATATAATGGAGGTGTTATTCAAGGGAGATTTAAATGTGATGAAGAATATTAACGAATATATCAGATATATTAGACTTTGTTATTATATTTAATTCTTCTATATGGATATGATGTGCAGCCATTTTTTAAAGACCTATTTATTGTAAAAAAGAGATCCACTATTATGTATATAGAACAGATAACATTTTTAGAATGTATATGGTGGGCTTGGGTCGTGGAAGTGGAAGAGTGCTCTGCTTCGCAATTGTATATGGTGCATGGTGAGTGAATGTTCGGTGTTTGTGTTCATTGGATTTTCCGTTTGGGGCGAGGTAGTTTGGGTTGTATATTTGCTAAGGAAAATGAGTGAGTTGGAGAATGGATCAGAAGTGAAGATGATAATGTAGGCAATTTAGATAGGTGGGTACATCAAGTTAAAGACCGAAGAAGGACTCAGAATATACCCAGAATGATTATTTAAATATGCTTAGACATTTATTATTATAGAGTTTTAGCGCTAATAGCTATTGCAGGTTAGCTATTGCAGCTGATGAGGTTAAAAAAAAGAAAGAAAAAAAATAAATAGTTGGACAGAAGAAAATGTTTATACATTTAAACCTTGAATAAAAGAAAAAGAAAGAAAATGCTGAAAACTTAAGAGAAGAAAATATGATATTTGGAAGTAGAGAAATGCTGACAGAGATACCATCTCTCATTTCTCTTATAGTTGAGCTCACCAACGGGATGTTTCTTATAAACTTGATAATTATAAAATTATTAGTACACCATATTTTAAATTGTGAACAGTAGTAAAGTCCAATGTCAATGACTAATTAACAATCTTAAAACAATTACCAGATAACGGTTTTTTTTTTTTTTTTTTAAAGAAAACTGTATTGGATTGATTGTTAATTTTAAGAATGAACAATTTAGGATAAAGGAAAGAAAATATTAAAACAACAAATTGAAATATTTGCTTCTATGAATTTTTATTCTTATATTGTTTTTTGTTTTTTAGTTTTATAACTCTAATTAAATATAACAATGTTTGAACAATAAGTACTATTACATCTTTATTTTATTGACAAATTGAAATGTTCCTAAATTTATTTTAAATGTTTTTGTTTTTAACTTTAGTGCATACGATTTCCCTATCATAAAACAACTTTTAATAGGATTACAAAAATCATTATTTTACAATTGCACAGAACTTTATGCATTTTTTCAGGAATGAATCAAAGATAAGATTTTGTTCGGAATGGATTATTTTGATCTTTAAAAAAGTACCTTAAATATTTAAGATATGAAATGAAAATCTTAATAATAAAAAAAATTGTTCTTTTAAAATTTGTTCTAAATTATATGTATAATTTTTCAATTTTCCGTAGCATAAAATAACAATTTCAAAATGGATATACCTAATAATATTTTGATTTTATCTGGAATCAAATATTAGAATTTTATATTTACTAATAATGAATAAACTCAAATAATATCACACTATAGGAAACAAAAGTTATTTGATAATTTTAATTTTATTTAAGTAGAATGCGTCAATAGTTTATGAATTGTTAATAACCTTTTTACAAAAGTTCTTTAAGAAAATAATCAAGTGATATTTAACTTTTTTTATGTTTTGATTTGAAATATTTGAAAATTTTATGAAGTAGATAATGAATCAGTAATGCCTGAAATATAAATAATAAAATTTTTTTGATTTTATTTCACATAAATTGTTGTTAGAATTTAAATTTCTAATAGCATTAGTGGTAACTTTTCTTTTTTTATATCGGCAAAACAAAAAAAATGACGAAATGGAATGGATATCAATTAAATGCTAATAAAAATCTCCTTAAACAAGAATGCATCCAACTTTTTTTCCAAATTGTTCAAATTACAATTAATAAGTCTTATTAATTAAAAAAATATAATATTACAATTTCAATTAGTTAATTTTGGCAATAATAATAATAATAATAATAATAATTCTATTATTACAATAAACAGATGATACACTATTTATTTAGGTACACTATCCTGGTGAATTTTTTCATTGGATCCGATTTTATTTCCATGAGGTTCATATTTAGACTGGTACTGCCTTTGCTGTGGTAAATTATTTGGCTGTTGTTGTTGTGGTTGTTGTTGATAATGCGATGGCTGTGATTGAGAAGCTGGAGGATTATGCATCTCATGTTGTTTTGGCATCTGATTCAGTGGCTGCTGTTGTGTATTACCCATCTGTGGTACCTGATTCACAGACTGTTTCGGTATTTCATTTGTTTCTGGCACAGCCGGTTTATATGGTTGTTGCTGTGGTATTTGATTTGGATGTGGCGCTTGATTCCCATGCTGTTGTACCTGTGGTACCTGATTCTGATATTGTTGTACAGGTGGTGGTTGATTTGGATGTGGCGCTTGATTACCATGCTGTTGTGCCTGTGGTACCTGATTCTGATATTGCTGTACAGGTGGTGGTTGATTTGGATGATGCATATTTGGTGGAGGTGCACCATACTGCTGTGGTGGAACTTGTCCAGGATGATAAGCTTGTTGATTCAAATACTGTTGCTGTTGGTGATGTGGTATCTGATTTGGATGTTGTGCGCTTTGTTGCACTTGTCCTCCATATTGGTATTGTGGAACACCAGGTTGAACATATGCTGCTTGTGCTGGATGCTGTAGACAAAAAAAAAAGTTGACGCAATTTATACTTAATAGATGTGTGATGGAGTGATTATAAAGACGACTAGAAAGATGTAATGTGGGCATTATGGGTGTTTATAATAGAATGTAGTCATCTGTTGAGTGCATAATGGGTATGTGCGTGTGATGGTTTGCTATATCCAAATAGTTAGGGATACAACAATCAACTAGCTCTGCAGGCTGTAAGGCTTATCGGTAATGATATTGTTAGCTTCGGGATACCAACAGAAACGCTAAGACCACAAGTGGATTTCCACTTCCCCTTTGAGCTATTTAATAGTGTGTACCGCTACTGAAAAAAGCGGCAGCTGTTATAATCAAGAAAATGACAGAGGTATAATTACCTTCATTAAGGCAGCTGAATTTTATTTTGCATATAATGCTAACAGTTTATGTTTTATCGCTATAAATATTAGGCTAAATTTGGCCGTTATTAATACTTAATACAAGTACAAAGATGTTTCGCAGAGACAAAGGATGAAAATTTTTAAACTTCAGAAAAGTTTATTTTACGACGCATTTTCGTTTGTTTTTTTTTGACACCTGTGGTGTCATTCCTCAGAAAATTTCATGAAAAATAAAACATTTTATATTTTTCTTGAAAATAAATAGTGGGAAGAAACTACGAATTAAGATATAAACAAAAGATGGCTCTATAAAAAGTAGAAAAGTAAAAAGATAAAAAAAAATTCTATCAGTTTTTTCTTTTCCTTTTTTTTTACTTTTACATTGGTAAATTCAATTATCTTTTTCACCATGATTACACCTACAAAAAACTCTTTAACCTTCCTCCTCTGGAACGATAATGAATTGAACGCCCATAGGCAAGAGCTTGACACAGTACTACGCAGCAAACGTATAGACTTTCAATTCCGTATCTTATTTCGATTCCCTCGGTCCTAAATTCCTCTCTGGTGGTGACTGCAACGCGAAGCACCCTCAGTGACCGCAAATCGACGCGGCCAAACTTTGCAAACCGTATTCCTATCACAAAACTACAGCTTCCTATCCCCTGACCAACCTCACATCGACATCAAAACTGTCCGACATACTGGACTTTTTTGTAACATCACAAATTTTCTTTTACCATGACATCTCTTCCAAACCGGACCCCTCATCAGATCATACTCCGGTCCTTCTGATACTTGACGCCTGTCCGCTCCTTACCCCTACTAAACCTTCACTGATATCTGGTAAAGTCGCCTGGAAACTATTACAATCGTCACTTGATCAAAAAATAGACTTATATTTACCACTCAAAACTGCAAAAGATATAGACAACGCCATACCCCACCTCACATTATCTATACAAACCTTAATCTGGGACTCGACACAACACACTACTAACAAACCTCAGACAGTTAAAGAAAAAACTCCTTTATATATCTGACAACTGATAATGGAAAAGCAGCGTGTTAGAGCCAAATGGCAGCGCACTCGCTAACCATCAGACAGACATGGCTACAACCACTCGCACATCTCTTGAGAACAGAACTGAAACTACTACATGACGAACAATTCCAATATTACATCTGACACTTGCTACAGACGACAATTCACTCTGGAATGCCACAAAAAATTCTTCCTACAAACTGTTGCTTCTCCCCTACGTCGAGATGACGGCCATGGGCCTCAACTGACAAGGAAAAAGCCTCCTCTTCTCGTCGTACCTTACTAAAGTATTCACTCCCCATCCCGACTTGGACGATTCCACATTTACCTCATATATAGAGCAAGAGCTTGACACTCCACTTCCTCTCTCTCTTCCTCCTAAACCATTTACTCCATCAGACGTACTATATGTAATAAAAAACCTTTAAACGAAAAGCTCCAGTTTTGACCTTATCTCCTCCAATATCCTACGCTCCCTTCCTAGGAAAACTGTAGTATTCCTAATCACCATCTTTAACTCGGTCCTGCGAACAACATTCTTCCCAATCCAGTGGAAATTTTCCATAATCCGAATGATACCAAAACCTAAAAACCTCAGCACCTCCCTACATCTTATCGAGCTATTTACTTGGGAAACCAATCCTTGGGAAACTCCTATTAAAACAACTACTCCCTCTACTTGAAAACCCTAAAGAGAAAACAGCACTCAACCATCCAACAATGCCATCGCGTTGTGCACACCATTGCCTCCTCTCTTGAGCGGAAAGAATGCTGCTCGGGAGTCTTCCTCGATATGAAGCAAGCCTTCGATCGAGTATGGCACCCTGGGCTGTTCTTGAAGCTCAAGAGCGTCCTCCTTTTTACACTCTACCTCATCCTTAAATCATACCTCACCGACCGTTACTTCCAAGTAATGGGTGGATCCTCTCCCTCTCCTTTCCAGAAGGCCGAAGCAAGAGTTCCTCAAGGAAGCATCCTGGGCCCCATACCGTATTCGGTAAACACGGCAGACATCCCAACTAATCCTAATACCATCCTTTCCACCTATGCAGACGATTCTGCCATATTTTCCTCAAATCCCGATCCAATAATATCCCACAGAAATATGCAGAACCATCTCACTACTTTGGAGAACTGGTTCAAAAAATGGAAGTTTAAACTCAATGAGAACAAGTGCCTCAATGTCACCTTCACCCTACGTAGAAGTACTTCCCCCCCCAATATACTACAATCAAGTTCCTCTGCCAACCTCTGATGCTGTCCGCTACCTTGGGATGTACATCGATAAAAGACTCACTTGGAACCCTCACACACGACTGAAAAGACAAGAAATGAACACACGGTTCAGACAACTAAAACGACTCTTAGATAACGGATCTAAACTCTCACCAGAAAACAAACGTCTACTATGCACATCTCTTATTAAACCAATTTGGACATAGGGCCTCGAACTATGGGGTTCAACCATGCATTCCAACCTCCATCGTATCCAATCCTTACAATCCAAAATCCTGCGAACAATAGTCAACGCTCCTTTTTATGTCTCCAATCTAACAATCCATAAGGACCTTAATATCCCTTTCCTACCAGAAGTAATAAAACTCAGATATAAAAAATTTCACAGCACCCTATCTTCACATCCTAACCCTCTAGCATGTCACCTTTCATCTCGTACTCTACCAGATAACCGTCCTAGACGGCTTAAACGCCAGTGGCCTCGAGACATTCTCTCTAGTGCCAGCGCTAGTGACAGTGAGTGAATTATTGATTAGGAGTGCTACCACTGGGTAGTTTCTCCACTCGGATTTTATTTTATTTTTATCTCTGTATACATATTTACTTATGGCACAATAGGGCTGGTGTAAATTTCTTAATAAATAAAAAAATAAAAAAAAATATGTTTTAAAGTCTTTTAACTCTTCTACTCTTTAAGTAAAGTTACAATTTTCATATCATAATTCATAGTTTCTTCCTACTTTAATTTGTTTTAATTTTCAGGTTTTCCAAAGGTTCTAAAACGTCGAAAAATAAACTATCTGAAGTATAATAATTTTTTTTTCTATTGTTTTTGTTTTGTGTTTTAGATCGGTATTGCCTTTGATGTCCTTGCTGTTTGATATAGATGACATGTAACTGTGATGAAAATAAGTCTTATGTAACTAGCTAACATTAATGATGAAACCATCGCTTTGTACAAATTCGTTTTAGTTTCCTGAAAACTCTTAAAAGGAATTCAGTCGTGTAATTGTATAAAATATATATCTAAAACGGTTTGCATTCTCTGAAATTTAATTTTCTTTGGCTGTTTTACTTTCGCGGGTCTAAATGTTAAATTCTTTTTTAGGGAATAGTGCACTGCCACCTCCGAGCAGAGTTCTCTGACAACAGTCAACACTGTTCAACCAGGCGGTGGGGCTCTAGGAAGAGAAAATCTAACCGCAGCACTGCTGGATACGAACACGAGACGTACACGTGGGATTCCAGCCCAGCATCAATGAGCTAATCACTTCCCTTTTTCTCGGATATGATGATATCTATGTTTTATATAATTATCCTGAAATCAAGAATGAGTTTCACGACGGTGCGGATGGGGTTTTTATTTAAAAATTACCCCATAAAATTATAGAACTATTTCTCGTTGAATTTGCACTTCATCTTATCTTTATTTTGGTGAATTTTTATTTTCTTCATTTTCTCTGGAAGACAATATTAATGGATTTAAAATGGTATGATTATTCTAGCAAGATTTTAGTCTAACAAAATGTTCTAGAAGATGAACATCTAAATATGAAGGGGGGGATCTGTCGTCTGAATAAAAAAAATGTGGAAATTATTGAGGTTTTATATACAGAGCAGTAAAAAGATGTACGGTAGAATCCTAAAATCTGGATTAAATAAGAAACGACGAAGAGCAAAGTGGACTTATGGCATGGGAAATCTTTTATTCTTGTATGTAAGATACAAAAAAATAATTGTTTATACCATCATTGGAACTATACTTGCTTAAAGATGCTCAGAGGTTTTTTCGAAGATAATTTTAGTACAAATGAAGTATCGGAGGAGAGGTTTGATAGAATGGGAAAGTAATTAATGAAAATGGGCCAACCGAAAAGCAGGAGGAGAGTCAATCACAAAGGTTTGGAAGGTGAAATGGGGAGCTGATAAAGGGAAAGGAGCTGAGGGAGATTAGTTGGTTCGGAAAAGGGAAGACGCACTGATATTCCGACAGAAGGAGATTTGTATAAAAATGATTATGCCGGTTAAGAGTGGAGAAATAGCTGGAAGATAACGCGCTGGAATGCAGGATGCATCCTGGAGATCCTGGTTCGAGTACGGCAATCTTAAATTTTCTTGGTCTTAGGAGTCCCTACAACTTAATGTCTGGTATGGGTAGCGTTGTCTCTAATAAAGGACGCAGTTTGGAAACCGGAGTGCACAAAGATGGCATTTGAGCGAGGACCACTGATGTCACCGCATTTTAAAAAAACAAACTTTGTATTCTTTATATTGCCTCTTGGGGAGAATATGTGAAAAATATTCTTCCTAATAATATCATCTCCTTCTAAGACTGCATAATCTAAATTTAGCTCGACCTTAAATCCCACGTCAGGAACCGCAACCAATGTTCTCTCTCTCTCTCTCTCTCTCTCTCTATCTAGCTAAGCCCCCGTGAAATGCTTTCATTTTGCAAATTCAGCTGCCCCACCATTTGACACGGAATTTTCTTGAGAATAGTAGGAGCAGTGAGGGTTTTCTGAATTTTATGTATGCGCTTTAGCAGCATAAAATAAGACCTTGAAGCTCGAACTTGATTATTCGTATACTTATTAATTAGAGAAACTAAGAGGAAGGTATTTTTCTATAATTTCGTAAATATCTTGAAAACGGTGCGTCGCAGCTGATTTTGGCTTTCTCTCGATTATGCAGTCTCGGAGGGGAGTTACCTGCTTTTGGAGAGATCTTAAGATGTTAATATCTTAAAAAATGATATATATAATAAGGATAGGGTCGTTAATCGTCCAAGCCAGTTTTGGACAATTTATTATATCATTTATATAGTAATCATGGCAACAGATTCTAAACATGGCTAAATGAAATAAATGATTGCAAAAATATTAATATTGAACGAATGAGTGAAGTGCATTCACGCAATACCGCCCAACGGAAATTTCCCGGGGGTTCAAGGGGCCAGGCCAGTGTAGTAAATAAATGAATAAATACATCAAAGCTATGTAAATTGCAGTAAGAGAAAATCGTGTGTGTGATTAAAAACAGTTAAATTGCAAAAATATTCAATTAACGATAAAAATATAGCTGGTGAAGAAATCGTGTAGAAGAAGTCATTTTCATTCCACGCATTGAATTGGACACAGGTGATACCTGTACAAGTAGGCTATCATTTCTTCTACACAGACGACAATTCCTTATAGTTTCAATTTTTGCCGTAACTTTTATTAAGTCTCAAAGACAGAGTATTCACCATGTTGGTCTATATGCGGATATACCCTTATTTAGCCACGATGTCGTGATGTCGTTCAAAATAAGGATTAACTGACAAGGTTCTGAGACTATTACGAACGTTGTTTGGGGGTTAATCGCCGGAGGGCGCTATGGAGGCTAAACCCCGTGACATACGTTAATATTGCAAATTCGGTTGGACGGATTTCCAAGCGGTTTTGCACCATTTCAACATTTTTTCTTGAGAATGATAAGAGGTGTGACGGGTTGGGCGCCGAAGGCGGAGCCCCTAGTATATATATACGTCAAGAGACTATATATATATGTGTGTGTGTGTGTTTAATTACTTACGCTAAGTTATTAGATTTGTTTAAAAGTACACTGAATGACCTACTGTGCCCCCCCGGAAGCATTTTCGTGCCCGGACAGTATTCTTTCTGGACAGACAACACTATCCATCATTAGACAGTAAGATGCTGAGGCTGAGTAAATCTATGGGCAGCACGCCTGGATTCAAACAAGAGACCTCCGAGACTCCAGCGCGCTACCACTGAGCATTATATTAAGGTTAACACTAGGATTATTTCAAATTGGAAAGCGACTAAATTCATGAAAAGTACACTTACTTGTTGGTACTGGGCAGGATGAACTCCGTACTGAGGTGGAGGCATCATCCCAGGAGCGTACGGTTGTAGCTACAAGAAATCAGACAAGTCAGACTTAACAATTCATTACCATAGTTATTTTGAATAATAATAAATTATCAATCCATTATTTACATTAAAAAAAAGTGGTTTAAAAAGATCTTATGACTAATACTGAAATAATATGGATCAAAACAAAAAATAATAATCAGATTTCAGAACGACGTTATAGCAAAAACAGACAAGAAAAATAAAAAAAACTTCTTATTCTCGGTGACAAGTTACATGCCAATCTTTCAGTTTTCTATGATTCTCTACAATTATAAATAAATTCCTAACGAAATATTAATTAAATAAACTTACCAGTCCTTGATCAATTAACCGCTGAATCTCTTCCTGTCTACGTTTTTCGAATTGCTCATATTCCTGTTGGGTAAACTGTGGTTTTTGATCGATACTTTCCCAACCATCATCTCTTTCGAATTCTTGTTTTTTTGTTTGTTCCAGAAATTCTGAATAACTATTGAAAGATTAAGTTTTATTAAAAAAATAGAAAATAAACAAAGACTGACATCAAATGGACTAAACAAAATAATGTACGAATTATTATATTAAAGCAGTGAAAAGATTTCTTTCACCTGATAAGACGGTCTCTATTTGTATCGGATTCAGCAAATACATGCTCCCTCATTCTTTCCATTTCTTCTTGTCTATCTCGCATATCATCTTCCGGTGCACCTGCTTCATACAGTTTTTTAACCTCCTTCAAGAAGAGCGCTTTTACCTCTTCCTCATCCCAATAACCATTGCCATCGAGATCTTAAAAAAAAAAAAATTACTGTTAAAAAATGTTATTGCCAATACAGTACTTGAAAGTTCTGGCTGTAATTGACTTTATGAGTAGATTCTACTGTTACGCATGAAAATTTAATTCTTTTGAAATGGATTCAGGAAAATTACCATGCAAATGGAAGAAAGTTTTTGGGTTAAACTTTTGATCTTCCATATGATCTTCTTTTTCCCAAACTTCCTCTAACTGTGCTTTACTTCCTGGGCGATGAAGCTTAAACAAATTAGAAAAAAAAACAATCAGTAAAACAGCACTAATTTTATTAAAGCAACTTAAAAAAAAAAAATTAAAACACATACTGGTTCATGTTGCTGATGTTTCTTTTTTTGAGCTTCAAGTTCTTCTAAGTATTTCTTTTTATGTTCTTCATCCATTGTTTTCAACTTTTGCTCTTGTTCAAATTGTTTTTGCATTTCATATTCCTTAAATTCTTGTTTTCTTCTTCTATCTGCTTCTTCCAAATCCAACCGGACCTATGCAAATTACTAATCGATAATGAAACGGAAATTGAATTTGTGTTAAAAATAAGAGGTTACTTCATATCATTAAACACACCATCGACATAGATGATGCAATGAAAAGGATTAATTTGTTGGTTATTCTTAATTTAAATTCGTATTGCACCATACAAACTAAACTTCTAATCTGCAATAACAATTTCATCAACGCGTTGCTATTTAATACTGATATATTTCTTTATAAGGTGATTCAGGGCACTGCGAAAGATGCGATGCCAGGATGAAACTCTCAACCTACAATATCCTTTCCAGCCCGCGTCTCTAAGAAACTTCAAGACGTGTATAGGTTTCCAGGGAGGCTATCTTCTTCTCCAATACCTGGTAATTACACCTATCTTCTAACCTTTCTCTGGATTACTCGCATTCTGTATATTGGAGAACCTACTCGATCTCTCTAAAGGATATGCACGTACTGATTGAGTCTACAGAGGCAGCGAGGAAACCAGTCAATAAACAAAGCGTACTTTTCAGACTGAGTGTGCCCTAACTATGAAATTGTCTGGTCATAACAGCCCAAAAAGTCTTAGAATGCCTCAGTCCTGAGGATCCAAGCAATTGACTTCCCCCTCATTCCTGAGCTCTTCTTGCAGAGACTGGTCGTATATGCCACAAAAAATTCCAGTATCATAGAGCTACTTACTGCACCTTCCCTTGCCGAGGAGGCCAGCTCATTCACCTACCACGCCAAAGCAGCCCAGAACCCAAAGTAAAATAAGTTTATTATTTCCGCCCGTCATTAAGTTTAGTCATGTGATACATATTACACTTCAATAAAAAAAAAAAATAAGTTGATATAAACAAAGTACCTTAGTTATTAATTTATGAAGATCGGCAACTTCAAATGTATGTTCATTGGCATGATCAAGATGGCCTGCGATGTCATGGGCACTCCTATCTTCTTTCTGTCTCTTTTCCAACCGATCACTCTCTTTTACTAATTGCTTAAGTCTTTGTAATTCTGTCCGTTTTAGTTCGTCCAATTTGGTACGTACATTATGATTAACATATTCCAATTCAGCGGCAACTTTGCCTGACTATAAATAAATGCAATTAAATATAAATAAATGTTTTTTCTTAATTCTGAAATTGATTGGATAGTTTATTATATTTCTAATCTAATATATTTTTAACAAAGTATATGTTATAACATTTTCATTGCTCTAAATAATATGAATTAGGCTGAAGTGATTCATTAGATGTCACCTTTAGTGATGACAAATGGAATGTTTTCTGTTTTTATTTTCTGGCGCTGAAACGTGTATTTCGGGTGAAAATCACAACACTCACTCTTTCAGAAAAAAAATGAAAGTAAAATTTAAAGCTATTCGCAGGGAAAATTTTGATTTCGAAAACTGCATGTCATATTGCAAGAAAATAGTATATAATTAAAGAAATTCACTCCACATTCTATTATAAGAAATGTCAATAATAAAAAGGAAATACGTATCTGCTCAAATCTAAGACGCACTTTTTTCTTTTTTTTAACTTACAAAAAATCGGGTGCAGCTTAGATTCGAACAAAGGTATTTTATTATTCGAAAAAAGGGTTTCTTATAGACTTTTTAAAATTCTGTTACTTTTTTGCTTATCCAATTCATGATTTAACAATAATATTTATAAAAAAAAGTAATAATAAATGAAATTAAAAACAACCCCTATCCAGCGTTTTAAAATTTTTACTTTTTCTTACTCCTAGGATGAGAAAGTACTGCGATCGTGCCAGATTTTAGTAATGGTTTTCACCGGAAATACATTTTTTTGGGGCCTCCTAAATATGAAAAAATGATTTTGGCGATACGTATGGTGTATATGCGTTAACAGAATATCTCAAAAACGAAAAATACAGGAAGCTGTGAAGCGTAAACATGAATTTCGTTTAGGTACTACCACCAAATCAGACACAAAGATTTCGGGCAACATTTTTTTTCCGGCACATTTTTCTGGAAAACTGGTTTTTGGGGGTTCTGGGAGAACAGTAGCATTATGTTTTCCTCTGAAGTACCACAATATATGGTTTAACCATCTACATAATATTAATCCACATTGGAAGCATTGACGGAATTCCAAATTTGAAGCAAATCGGTTAACCCAAAGTGCAATTTTACGGAATAGGTTTTTGAATTTCTTTTAATTTTGGATCGAAAATGGTTACAATGATTTCTTTATGCTTAGTGCAGTAAAAATGTGTCATTTTTATTTTAACCTTTTTTTTTTTTGAAAAATAATCTTAAGGGGGGTCTATGAGTTTAAATTTAAATTGGCATTGTTAAATGCGTTGTTGGCTTTGACATATAGCGCTCCACACAAGGCAGCTCAGATATATAAGTAAAATCCCCACCACCATATTTATTATTTATGGCCAGTCCAACTAAACATTGTAACGTTGCAATTTTAAAGGAAATTTCTTGATTAAATTCTATTAAGAGGAGTAAGAAAAAGTTGTGGGAGTGCTTCACAGTAAATTTCATTGGCAAGTTTTAATTTATTTTCATCAGTCAGGTAATTTTTCAATGTTATTCAGGTCACTGATGACAAGGGACAAAGTTGAAAATCAATGAGTATTTCACTTTGTTAGAGGCCTTGGTATAAGATTCTTCGTAAATAAATAAGATTATTTTTATTATTTTTTCGCATAAACCTTTTGAAAATGTACGGCATGGCTTAAAATTGAGAAAATTTGCATATCATTTCAGCCATGTAATATAAAAAAGTTTTCAGGTACTCATTGAACATTTTCAAAGCATGTTTTAAGCTTAAAGGCCACTCAGCTTGTATAATGCTAAAAAAATTAAGAAAATTTAATTTTAAACAAAAACGCAGAAGACAGAAAAACATAAATCGCTGCAGCGGATTAAATATTGGATTTGTATTATTTTCATTGCAAACATTATGAGAATATGAATCTTTTCGTAAAATTAAACCTGAAAAAAGTACATAATTCAAAAATATAAATATAGATAAAATTAAAGAAGTCTACCAAGAAATCAACAACTTTAAATACTTTCGAAGTAACCTCGTAAAGTAGGACATATGTACATTCACAAAATTAATGATAGCCTACAGAAATACTTTATATTTAACAGATTTTAATTTCACTGAGTATATAATTTATGAAATAATTTTAATTTATAAATAAATAATGTTTTATAAAATAAATTAAAAAAAAAAAATACTAACTCTAAAATCAATTTCTTGAGCATTTTCTAATTTCTTTCTGAAATCTGCATCTGATTCTAAAGCTTCAACTACTTCTTTCAAATATCTGCTATATTCAAGGCCCAAATCATCCTTAAAGAAAAAAATGATTAAAATTATATCAGCAAAGCAGCATATCAGTAACAAGAAAATAATGAGCCATAACTTTTTTACTTATGCTGATGATCGTTAAGAAAGAAATAAATGAAATGTATAACTATTCTACTGACTAAAAACTGTTCCACATACTAAAGACCTAGTGTTGGATTCTGAATTTGATGAATTGTCATGGTTTGCTTTGTCTGGTTCTTTATTTTTTGTAGGAGGACCCACACATTGATGGATTATGAAAAACGAAAGAATAATACATCTAAAACTTAGTTCTGCAACCTTAACCATATGGAATGATATTCTGAAAATAAACGAAGACTTTCGGTTAAATTCAACTTACTTAGTGAAACATCAAGAGGTTAATCTCAGGAAAAATCAAGGCAAAATCATGATTGATGAGGAGAAAAGTAATAGTTTTAAATGTTGAAAGTTAATACAATCAGGAATGTTTACTTACATGTAATTTTACGGGAATAAATAATTCAGAATACTGATATCAGGTACATGTGTAGTGACAAAAATTAATAATAGTTTACCAACAAGACAATTCTTGATTAGGATAACACAAGTTACTTACCACGTATAGCACAATACTTCCCGTACTTCCAAGTGGAGTTGTAAGAGTGGGAGATTAGGGAAAACAGGATAATTACCTCTCTCCCTCCGTTCACCAATGGACAACATAACCTTCCTCACCGAGGTCATCTGCTAAAGCGAATCTCCACATGATTACTTTCACCTCGGCAAATCATAAAAAGACACGTAAATCAGACTTCTTTAAGCAACTGCACTAGAATATTACATCATATCGCCTTTTTTTATCTGCAACTCAAAGTATTTGTCATATTCATTAGCAGTTGTTAATGTTATGGGCCTCTTATATTGAAGGCTTATAAACTAAATATTTGTCATAAATAATTCTAATTCTACTAATATTCCATATTACATAATTTTCTTCTGGTTATTTACTGTTTATACCTTTCTTAAATTTTAGTCCGAATTATCTTGATTCAAGTCGACCTTCCACCAATTCTGACAATATTTATTACAAGTTCTTCCGTGATTTATCACTTTATAGAAAGTCTTGAACGAAAGTTCCCGGATTGGATTATCTTCAGTATTTGGACTCCATACAGAGTAGTTTCAATCAAGATAATTCAGACATGAAAAGTCGAAAAACTAGCAATATCAATGTCATAGGCCACAAAAGTCACTCTTTTGCACCTAAAAAAAAAGCTTATAAAAAATGATGATATTGGATAATCTCTTATGATTACTAATTTTGAAAACTAAGTAGTAATTATAAGATAATTATAATTAATAATCTCTAATATAACTGGAATTGCTGTGTTTAAGCAAATGAAAGTAATGTATTCCACCAAAGAAATAAAATTTGGCAAAGTATTGAAAAAAATATGAAAAACTCGTGACTTTCTTTTGCTGTCATTTGTATAATTCTAACAGATAAATTTGTAATATTTTCTGTTTAATTGATCTTAGCATTACATATTATAAATAAATATACTGGTGAAGCTTATAGGTTGCTTTTTGGTTTTTATATTGGTTCCTGACCGGTTTCGGATTTTCAACCATCGTCAGTACCAATATAAATATGCATGCAACGACGGTTAAAATACCAGATGTTATCCAGCATTGCGGACCCATCCACATATTCAACATCTGTACAACTTTATTAACTTGATGATCGGAAACTGGTCGCTATAATGAAAATGGAGTGTAAAGTAGCATTGGAACTGTACACACGTACTATTTGTGCTCTGGAATTCAGTGAATTTTTATGGTTTCTTGAAAAGTTTGATATGTTAATTTTACATAAATCTGTTTAGTGAAAGATTTTCTACAGACCGGTGATAATTGTTCTTTGTCAAATTGTGATTAGAAGCTTTCCATTTCGAAATTCTCTAGGAAAAATTAATTGTGTATTGTTTAAAGATGCACAATTGATAAAGTCCACATAAATGCACGGAGGGATTTGGTTAGAGAGGGGCTCATAGTAAAGCATCACTACGAGAGGGCTCTACCCCTACCGATAGTAGTAAACCTTGTGGCAGGAAGAAGAACTTCTATACGATTGTTTTAAACAAACTTGATAATTTAAATGAAGAAATGAAATCTCTAAAATCTGAAATAAGTTTGAAACAGATAGTATTATAAAAAGCATTAACGATCTTTAGATAACTTTAAATAATAAAATATCTATATTGGAAGATAATTTTACAAAATTTAAAGAGCAAGTTTCCTCAATTAAAAAAGTAAACAAGTCAATTGATAACAATAAAATGTTAAAGGCTAAGTTTGATACCCTTCAAGGTTTTGGCAAATCAAAGAAAATCAGACTACTTAATATAATGCCTCAAGATAACGAAAATATTTTTGACTTAATTAAAATCATAGCAGATGCAGTTGGATTTAATTTAAATGAACAACTATTAGATAATTATTATCCCCTTAAAACTCATAATGCTGCTGCTAGTTCGACGATTATTTTGCAGTTTTTAAGAAGTATTGATAAAAACAATTTTCTTAAGGCGTGCCGATTAAATAGAGAGATACTAACTTCTGATTTGTTCAATAATTCTTCTGCTGGGACACTAAAAAGAAAATTTTTGTTTTTGAAGATATGACCGAAGAAATGTATAGACTGTATAAACGGGTAGAGCTTTTCTCAAGATGGACTTATAAAGTTTATCTGGTATAAAAACGGAATTCTAAGAGTTCGAAAAGAAAATGAATCCCCACCGATTATTATAAGGGGAGAATGGGACATCGAAATTCTCTTTATCTGCAGAAAATTCTACACAATCCGATGTAACCGCTGAAATAACTGATTCACCAGAAGAAAAGAAAACATCTAGAAAGTGGAAAATAAAGAGGAAATTGAGAAACTGATTCAAGCTGATATTATCTGTATCTCTGAGTCCTGGCTTTACAGCACTTTACACTTTTCTCGTTTTTTGGACGCTTATGAATGTTACTGGCTCTTGGCAGCGAAAACCACAGGTTCTGGCAGAGCGTGGTTACTTAGGTAGTAATTGCTATGTACTTTATGTTACTTTCTCAACTCTTGGCAACAATGTAACAGTTATAAGCCAATAAAGTTATTATTATTATAATGAAAAGACGCATGCTATGACGGATAAAATCCCAGAGTTGAATATACAATCTGATATTCAACGTTTTACAGGAATTACAGCAATGCATTTAATATTAAAATTATATAGGTTTAGAACCGGGTATGATACAAAACTGGTACATTGAAGCATTGGTTAACGTGGTTTCCCCAGAATCCTACGAAACTCATTTCAATTGAAAAATGGTTCAAAAACTATGAAAGACTTTTACGTGAGTTGTTAGTTTATGAAGTTAAAAGATAAATCTTTGTTTATGTTTTCGAAAAATCGCAAAAAAACGAAAACAAATTAGTAAAGTTTCGCTTCCATTGACGGTATTCACTGAAACTTTGTATCAGGCGTTATGCTAAAGCATAAACACAATATCAAGTTTAGGTTTCCTGCGATTATTTCTTTTTTATAGTATTTCCTTCACAAACTAATAGACCTTAGACACTTCACTAAAAAACACTTCTATAGAATTTCTGGCTTCAAAATATTTATTTCCTTAGCAAACACCACTTGGAAAATTTAGAATCACGATTGCAAAAAAAAAAAACAAGAACTGCTCCTAAATGGTTTTCCTTCATATAGAGTCAAAAAGCGTCACATAGCGTCTGAAAGCAAACAAATTTACTTAAAAATCTACAATATTAGTTTCAAAAACTTGACAGGAGAATATTGTACCAGGCAAAATTTGTAGTTCACATAATTGCCGCAAAGATAACAGCACTTACTGGACAACTCAAATTATTTGCAGTATGCATTCTCAAAAAATATAATCAAAATTTTCGGAGTTTTCAATTTTTTTTTGTATGAGGGTGCATACTACAATAAGAGTTCAAATAATTTGAGTAACTCAGTAAGTGCTGTTGTTATCTTGTGGCAATTTTATGTACGACAAACATGTATTTCTGGTAGATGGCCGCTCTGTAGTGATAGTTTTGGGAATTATTTTTTGTATTCTTTTTTATAAATATACACCATACAGCAGTGTATACATACATATGTTATATATTTCCGAAATTAGGGTCTTTAGGAACTGCATACGACAAATAAAACACTTTATAACATTTATCGTCTCTAGCTAGATAAAACCTTCCTTCCATTCCACCATCTTACATACATCACTCTCCATATAATAATCGATCAATTCCCACATTCAATACCATTCATTACATTATATAACATCCCCTTTCTTTAAAAAAAAGAAGAATTTACATATATATTATTCTAAAACATAGTCTTTCAATTTTTGTGGCACTTTCTTCTCCCATTGACTTCTTGATATCTCTCTTGGCTTTGGTACCTCTTCTCGACTATATCTACTTTTCCTTAATTGTTTCCTGTTTCTAACATTCGACCTATCTCATGATCTTTGATGATATAAGACCTTGGTGCTGCACCATATTTTTTTCGTATCTTTCCCGAATGCCACTTTCCTTCATTAGGGTATTCTATAAACACTGCGCTTCCACGAGTTAATTCTTCCAATTCTTTGACACTTCTACTGTAGTAATACTCAGTCACGAGTTGTTTTGCCTTAAGCTTTTCTGGAACGCCTGCGTTAATCATAGGCATCAAGCTGCCCATTGTGAAGGTAGTCTTGTCCTGCATGCCCTATTCATCAGCAGCTGAGAGGGCGACAGCTTCAAGTATTTTAATGGCGTGTTTCTATACTCCAACAAAGCCAAGAATAAATCACTTTAGTTTTCAGAAGTCTTCTTTAAAATACTTTTCACTATCCCCACTCCTCTTGCCGCAAAAGCATTAGACTGGACATAATTAGGGCTTCTGGTAACAATGTCAAATAATAAACCCTTGAAAACTCATTCAAGATCAGATGACACGAATGGACTGTTGTCGCAAACATTATTTCCGGAATACCGAACTTGGAAAATATGAATTTCAAATTTAGTATAACATCTTTTGATGATTTGGTTTTTAGGGAAACTAATTCTATCCAATTGGAATAAGCATTGACGCCTACTAGGTAGTCACGAGAATCGTAAGTCATTATATCAACAAACAATCTTTGCTAGGGCCGCCAGGGGATCGGGTGACTTAATAATGGCTGTTTAACATTTTTTCTGGCAATTTTTTATATATTCTTCCATGTCCATATTTATTCGTGGCCAGATTATAGTTTGCTTAGCCCTTTTCTTCGATTTTTCTATACCCACATGGCTTGTATGCAAAATTTCAAGCATTTCATGTCGCAGTATTTGAGGGACAACAATCTATTATTCCACACTAACAACCCTGCACAACTAGTAATCTCATCACGAGGGTACCTGGCTAATTCCCCTTGGACTTTTTTTGGCCATCCAGTTTTTATAAATTCCTACAATTTTATCATCACTATATCTTCATCCATAGTGTCCAGTAGTAGGCTTAAAAGAGTTCTTAAATGGAAAAGTAAGGGAGAAGTAAAGGTCTGAAATACTTATCAAAATATTTATTATAAACACCAAAATTACAAGGTACACTCTTATTACAGTTTCCTACTTATCATCAGATCTCTTACTTATACATTAACTGCTTAACATTTCGTGCTTCTTAAAACAAAGGACTTAAAAACACAGAGCATCTATATGCTACCAACCCCATCAAAAAAAAAAAACATTATTACAATCTGACAAAATTCCCTGCTGCCCGCTCTCTACGATTAATCGTCGATAACCTAACATATAGCATTTAAAAATCTTTCTGTCTGTCTGGTTGATATGGGAAGAGATTTCATAAAGGAGTGCACTACGAATTCAATATCAGTAACTGGTTCACTTGTTTCTTGTTTTAATTTGACAATGCATCTGGTATTACATTTCCCTACCTGGTTTGTACTGAACATCAAATTCATAATCCAGTAACTTTAATCATATCCTTTGTAATCTGGGACTTAAACTATCCATATCTTTATCGCATATGCTCACTAAAGGCTTATGATCAGTTTTAACTAGAAATTTTTTCCCATATTTGTGGAATTTTTTTACCCCAAAGTGAATAGCCAGAAACTTTTTCTCAATTATGGCGTATTTTTGCTCTGTAGCAGTTAATGAACGGGATGCAAATGCTACTGGTTGTCCTTCTTGAAAAAGGCAAGGACCTAAATCCCTATTAGAGGCATCTACGTGAACTTCAGACAATTTTTTAGGGTCAAAGTATGCTAAAATAGGTGCATTGATGGTAGCATCCTTAAGTGCTCGAAATGAGTCTTTTTCTTCGATTACCCAAACCCACTGCGTGTCGTTTTTTGTTAACTGCCTTAAGGGCCTTGATATGTCAGACAAACATGGTACGAATTTTGAAACGTATTTTAAGACTCGCAAAACTTCCAATTTATTTTTCGGATTAGGTAGATTCCGGATAGCGTCAATATATTTTTCATCAATGGCAATACCGTTTTTCGAAAATATCTGACCTTGATAACGCACAGATTCTTGTTTATACTGGTTTTTTGAGCTATTAAATCTAACATTATACTTCCGAGCCCGTTCGAGAACTTGCTTAAGTGCATCGTCATGTTCCCTCTCAGAGGCCTCTGATACCAATAAGTCGTCAAAATAAATACATACACCTGGAATATCACCAAATAGTCTGGATACATGGCGTTGAAAAATTTCTGGAGCCGATTCCTGGAGCCGATTTTCCCGAATGCCACTTTCCTTCATTAGGGTATTCTATAAACACTGCGCTTCCACGAGTTAATTCTTCCTATTCTTTGACACTTCTACTGTAGTAATACTCAGTCACGAGTTGTTTTGCCTTAAGCTTTTCTGGAACGCCTGCGTTAATCATAGGCATCAAGCTGCCCATTGTGAAGGTAGTCTTGTCCTGCATGCCCTATTCATCAGCAGCTGAGAGGGCGACAGCTTCAAGTATTTTAATGGCGTGTTTCTATACTCCAACAAAGCCAAGAATAAATCACTTTAGTTTTCAGAAGTCTTCTTTAAAATACTTTTCACTATCCCCACTCCTCTTGCCGCAAAAGCATTAGACTGGACATAATTAGGGCTTCTGGTAACAATGTCAAATAATAAACCCTTGAAAACTCATTCAAGATCAGATGACACGAATGGACTGTTGTCGCAAACATTATTTCCGGAATACCGAACTTGGAAAATATGAATTTCAAATTTAGTATAACATCTTTTGATGATTTGGTTTTTAGGGAAACTAATTCTATCCAATTGGAATAAGCATTGACGCCTACTAGGTAGTCACGAGAATCGTAAGTCATTATATCAACAAACAATCTTTGCTAGGGCCGCCAGGGGATCGGGTGACTTAATAATGGCTGTTTAACATTTTTTCTGGCAATTTTTTATATATTCTTCCATGTCCATATTTATTCGTGGCCAGATTATAGTTTGCTTAGCCCTTTTCTTCGATTTTTCTATACCCACATGGCTTGTATGCAAAATTTCAAGCATTTCATGTCGCAGTATTTGAGGGACAACAATCTATTATTCCACACTAACAACCCTGCACAACTAGTAATCTCATCACGAGGGTACCTGGCTAATTCCCCTTGGACTTTTTTTGGCCATCCAGTTTTTATAAATTCCTACAATTTTATCATCACTATATCTTCATCCATAGTGTCCAGTAGTAGGCTTAAAAGAGTTCTTAAATGGAAAAGTAAGGGAGAAGTAAAGGTCTGAAATACTTATCAAAATATTTATTATAAACACCAAAATTACAAGGTACACTCTTATTACAGTTTCCTACTTATCATCAGATCTCTTACTTATACATTAACTGCTTAACATTTCGTGCTTCTTAAAACAAAGGACTTAAAAACACAGAGCATCTATATGCTACCAACCCCATCAAAAAAAAAAAACATTATTACAATCTGACAAAATTCCCTGCTGCCCGCTCTCTACGATTAATCGTCGATAACCTAACATATAGCATTTAAAAATCTTTCTGTCTGTCTGGTTGATATGGGAAGAGATTTCATAAAGGAGTGCACTACGAATTCAATATCAGTAACTGGTTCACTTGTTTCTTGTTTTAATTTGACAATGCATCTGGTATTACATTTCCCTACCTGGTTTGTACTGAACATCAAATTCATAATCCAGTAACTTTAATCATATCCTTTGTAATCTGGGACTTAAACTATCCATATCTTTATCGCATATGCTCACTAAAGGCTTATGATCAGTTTTAACTAGAATTTTTTTCCCATATTTGTGGAATTTTTTTACCCCAAAGTGAATAGCCAGAAACTTTTTCTCAATTATGGCGTATTTTTGCTCTGTAGCAGTTAATGAACGGGATGCAAATGCTACTGGTTGTCCTTCTTGAAAAAGGCAAGGACCTAAATCCCTATTAGAGGCATCTACGTGAACTTCAGACAATTTTTTAGGGTCAAAGTATGCTAAAATAGGTGCATTGATGGTAGCATCCTTAAGTGCTCGAAATGAGTCTTTTTCTTCGATTACCCAAACCCACTGCGTGTCGTTTTTTGTTAACTGCCTTAAGGGCCTTGATATGTCAGACAAACATGGTACGAATTTTGAAACGTATTTTAAGACTCGCAAAACTTCCAATTTATTTTTCGGATTAGGTAGATTCCGGATAGCGTCAATATATTTTTCATCAATGGCAATACCGTTTTTCGAAAATATCTGACCTTGATAACGCACAGATTCTTGTTTATACTGGTTTTTTGAGCTATTAAATCTAACATTATACTTCCGAGCCCGTTCGAGAACTTGCTTAAGTGCATCGTCATGTTCCCTCTCAGAGGCCTCTGATACCAATAAGTCGTCAAAATAAATACATACACCTGGAATATCACCAAATAGTCTGGATACATGGCGTTGAAAAATTCCTGGAGCCGATTTTCCCGAATGCCACTTTCCTTCATTAGGGTATTCTATAAACACTGCGCTTCCACGAGTTAATTCTTCCTATTCTTTGACACTTCTACTGTAGTAATACTCAGTCACGAGTTGTTTTGCCTTAAGCTTTTCTGGAACGCCTGCGTTAATCATAGGCATCAAGCTGCCCATTGTGAAGGTAGTCTTGTCCTGCATGCCCTATTCATCAGCAGCTGAGAGGGCGACAGCTTCAAGTATTTTAATGGCGTGTTTCTATACTCCAACAAAGCCAAGAATAAATCACTTTAGTTTTCAGAAGTCTTCTTTAAAATACTTTTCACTATCCCCACTCCTCTTGCCGCAAAAGCATTAGACTGGACATAATTAGGGCTTCTGGTAACAATGTCAAATAATAAACCCTTGAAAACTCATTCAAGTTCAGATGACACGAATGGACTGTTGTCGCAAACATTATTTCCGGAATACCGAACTTGGAAAATATGAATTTCAAATTTAGTATAACATCTTTTGATGATTTGGTTTTTAGGGAAACTAATTCTATCCAATTGGAATAAGCATTGACGCCTACTAGGTAGTCACGAGAATCGTAAGTCATTATATCAACAAACAATCTTTGCTAGGGCCGCCAGGGGATCGGGTGACTTAATAATGGCTGTTTAACATTTTTTCTGGCAATTTTTTATATATTCTTCCATGTCCATATTTATTCGTGGCCAGATTATAGTTTGCTTAGCCCTTTTCTTCGATTTTTCTATACCCACATGGCTTGTATGCAAAATTTCAAGCATTTCATGTCGCAGTATTTGAGGGACAACAATCTATTATTCCACACTAACAACCCTGCACAACTAGTAATCTCATCACGAGGGTACCTGGCTAATTCCCCTTGGACTTTTTTTGGCCATCCAGTTTTTATAAATTCCTACAATTTTATCATCACTATATCTTCATCCATAGTGTCCAGTAGTAGGCTTAAAAGAGTTCTTAAATGGAAAAGTAAGGGAGAAGTAAAGGTCTGAAATACTTATCAAAATATTTATTATAAACACCAAAATTACAAGGTACACTCTTATTACAGTTTCCTACTTATCATCAGATCTCTTACTTATACATTAACTGCTTAACATTTCGTGCTTCTTAAAACAAAGGACTTAAAAACACAGAGCATCTATATGCTACCAACCCCATCAAAAAAAAAAAACATTATTACAATCTGACAAAATTCCCTGCTGCCCGCTCTCTACGATTAATCGTCGATAACCTAACATATAGCATTTAAAAATCTTTCTGTCTGTCTGGTTGATATGGGAAGAGATTTCATAAAGGAGTGCACTACGAATTCAATATCAGTAACTGGTTCACTTGTTTCTTGTTTTAATTTGACAATGCATCTGGTATTACATTTCCCTACCTGGTTTGTACTGAACATCAAATTCATAATCCAGTAACTTTAATCATATCCTTTGTAATCTGGGACTTAAACTATCCATATCTTTATCGCATATGCTCACTAAAGGCTTATGATCAGTTTTAACTAGAATTTTTTTCCCATATTTGTGGAATTTTTTTACCCCAAAGTGAATAGCCAGAAACTTTTTCTCAATTATGGCGTATTTTTGCTCTGTAGCAGTTAATGAACGGGATGCAAATGCTACTGGTTGTCCTTCTTGAAAAAGGCAAGGACCTAAATCCCTATTAGAGGCATCTACGTGAACTTCAGACAATTTTTTAGGGTCAAAGTATGCTAAAATAGGTGCATTGATGGTAGCATCCTTAAGTGCTCGAAATGAGTCTTTTTCTTCGATTACCCAAACCCACTGCGTGTCGTTTTTTGTTAACTGCCTTAAGGGCCTTGATATGTCAGACAAACATGGTACGAATTTTGAAACGTATTTTAAGACTCGCAAAACTTCCAATTTATTTTTCGGATTAGGTAGATTCCGGATAGCGTCAATATATTTTTCATCAATGGCAATACCGTTTTTCGAAAATATCTGACCTTGATAACGCACAGATTCTTGTTTATACTGGTTTTTTGAGCTATTAAATCTAACATTATACTTCCGAGCCCGTTCGAGAACTTGCTTAAGTGCATCGTCATGTTCCCTCTCAGAGGCCTCTGATACCAATAAGTCGTCAAAATAAATACATACACCTGGAATATCACCAAATAGTCTGGATACATGGCGTTGAAAAATTCCTGGAGCCGATTTTAGGCCAAATGTCATTCTCTGAAATCTATATCTCCCAAATATAGAACCAAATGTGCAGAGATCTGCAGATCGTTCATCTAACTCTATATGATGTTAGCCACCTTTCAAGTCTAGAACGATAAATATAATCTTCCCTTCTACTGTTGGTATGATATAATGCTCTCGCATTACTGATTTGTTTAATTTTCTCGTGTGTAAACATATTCTGAGATCACCATTTTTCTTTTCAACTATAACCATCGGATTTACCACTTCTGTCGGGTAAGATACCTGTTTTATAATACCCTTATTTTCCATTTCTTGTAACTTTGATTTTAAACGATCATGGAGAGCGTAAGGGACTCGCCTGACATTCTCTACAAACGGATGAAAAGAACAGTTTAATTTAATGGAATGTACAAATGGGAATTTTCTCAACCCTTCAAAGATATCTCTATTTTTGTTCACTAACTTACAACTACTTAAATTATTTACTCGTTTGATAATATCAAATTTAACGCAATCCATCAATCCCAGCCAGCGCCCGCTCTAGCGGGTACATCGCTCCGGACTAAAAGACAAATTGCCGCCTCTTAAGAATATATACACTATCGATCAGAAGTTTGGGATCAGTTAAAAAATTGGGCCTTGAACTACTTCACTATAGTCGATCCTGTCCAATTGATATCTTAAAGTTGTTCTTAAATCTGCCACAACAAGTCCCCAATAATTTCATTCGCTGGAAGTTGAATGTCGACAAGTGAAAATATTTTTAATAAATCTATAAGATTCTGGCTGAAGATTTTATCGATGTAAAGTAGCTCACCTCTGAAGATATGCTATAGAAGACTTGAGAAGCTTTTGGATGGTTCTGACGTTCCTTTTAACTGGGTGGCATCTTCTATAGATTAATTGTCCCTTGGCTAATGGTAGCTCATATGTAATTATTAGGTGCTATCATTAAAACCAGATTGATAGCTCAAATTAGAGTAGCTGGTGATCGTCACCCCAGAATTTTTATAATGGAAAAGCCCATTTATTTGATCCTAAAAGAGTGCTTTACTTGTGCGGTGGGAAAAAATGATAATATTATGCACTTTATTTTGGAGTTCCCTTATTATAAATTTTGAGAAGGTTGTTGTTAAATAGGTATTTACCTTCACACAGTTCTTATGTTTTTGCTAACTTATTAGATATAGAAAATACAGAAAAGTTAAACCACTTATTTTATTTTATCTCTGAGTCTTTGGAGGAAAGGTATACTCGTACAAAGGTATTATTTAATACCTACGAGGAGATCCCTCAAACTCCTTCCTTAAAATAATTTGTATAAATGAATAAAATTTATTTAAAACATTGTTACTATCTATTTATTATTCAAGTATTTAATATTATTTTATTACTTTGAAGATTAAGCTGTAATGTTTGTAATGTTTCTTCCCGTAACGTTTGTATTTTTTGTTCAGCTTTCAGCAGAGGTCAATCTCTTGCTATAGAAATATATAGTATCTTTAGGCAATAAATATATAAATATTGAATGAAATTTCTCAAGAATGTTTCAAGCAATTGGATCAGCCATTTCAAGAGATCTTGAAGCTGCTTTCAAAAATATATTCAATCAAATAACAACAAATGAAATTAGCCCATAAATTTTATTGACAAGATTTAGATAAAAGTTCTTGAACTGTATGTTGGTTGCTTATAAAATAACGATTATATAGGATGGATTGCTAAAATTAGTATATTTGTAGTTATAAACATGGCCACTAGATAACAACACCTACTAAGAAATCAATTTTATTTATGGTTATATAGTTTGTCACTAGGTGTCGCTACTTCCAAACATTTTAATAGGGAGTCCATTACCCGTCCCTTCCAAAGACGCATATTAAAGTATTAAAAATTTTTTACATCACAGGATGGCGCTGTGATCGGGTGGCAAATTTTGGAACTACAACTCTGTATATCTGAAGCTTATGCTTTCTAGCGGCCATTATTTAAACTACTACAAATTCTAGCTTAAGTAAGTGCTGTTACCTGGCGGTGAATTCAGAAAGTTAATTTTATTCGTTTTAAACTATTTTTTTTATTTCAACTAAAATGTAAAATTTGAATTTTGTTTGTTTGTTTTATAAGAATACAGTCCTAATTTTTTAGTATTAAGTTCATCTACAACAAATTACATTCTTAAAGCAGTTAGAAAAAAAAAAAATTTATATTTGTTCCTTAGCTGTATCTTTTTTTATGTCTTTTATTAATTATTCAATTCTTTGTTAAAGGGGGCTAATTGTGATTCTAAAATTAATTAACTTATTTTCTCTCTTATTAATTACATGTATTTATTATATTTAATACCGATTTAAAATATTCTTCAAATAATTGTGAAGGGTGTTCTATCCCGAGACTTAAATTGTCCTGCAAATGGCCATTACAAGCATTGCTACTGGACTGATAGAGAGCTTGCTATCATATTCTGCAATCTTATTTAGGTAAATAGTATAATCCTCACCTCCTTTATTTATCTGTAATACATATCCACTAACCGTTTATTTGCAAATGAATTATACAAAAAAGGAATGAAGGGTGATTGTTTTATACCAGATTTCTTTTTCCTAAATTGCGGCAGTTGACTAAACAAATTTAGGGATGTCAAATCTAGACTATGAGGGAAAATGCAGACTTTGTCAACAGAGCATCATTTTGATTAGGAACAACATTTTTTTCTTATACAACCTTTATTTGAATTTTATTTTTCGCATTATTTGTTTGTCTCAAAAGTTTTATTTTCGGGACTTCATCAGTCATCAGTTTTTTAGTGGTACTTTAGAGAAAAGCATTATTGCTAATCAGTAATTTTAGTGATACTTCAGAGAAAAGCATATTGCTATTGTTCCTTCAGAAAAATGTGGCAAATAAAAGTGATAAGAATTCAACAAGGACAAGGGACAAGGTTTCTTCGACTGGGGACTAGCAAACCCGAAGCCACTGCGACCTTCATTGAGAGGTCTATTTTGTATCTCCTGGGTATGACATCCCTCACCTTCGCCCTCTTAATCAGGCCTAGCAGAGCTAAAAGTGGCTCCGTCATGAAGCTCGTGGCATTGGTTGCATTGGTTGGGCCCTCCGCCATCCAATCTAACATAATATACACTTTTCCCTTTGAGACACCATTTACATCTGGGATTTGTTAGAGGATGGATTATTGTATTCTGTTTATAGATTAGGTCTTTGTATTGGTTGTCAACAAATCATTATTTACTTACTTTTTATTCTATTTTATTTAAGGGATTAGTTCACTCCTTGAGTTCACGGTTTACGAGTATATCTTTTTACGTTTACGACTATTTCTTCACTGTTGCGAGTATATCTTCACGGTTTACGAGTACATCTTATTCCAACGCTGATTTTTCCTCTTTTGAATTAATACAAAATGGGCAAAGTTAAAGAACTTAGTGTTGCTACCAGAAGTGCCATATAAACTTTACATAAAATAGGGAAATCAGAACGAAAAATAATGGCTGAACTTAAAATTTCAAAAAATGGTGTTCACCGGGCTATCAAACGGTTATAAAAAATATGGTGATCATGAAGATTTAAAAATCAACAACCACAACTGAGAATAAGTTCATTATTTTATGGAGACGACTCACAGCTCCAAAAATCAGAGGGGAAGTTATTAAAACAAGTTCGAGGCCAATTCCTGTCTCAACTGTTCAAAGGCGACTTCGTCAAGCGAACTTAATACGAAGGTTGCAACGCTGAAACCATTATTAAAGGGTGCAAACATGAAGAAACGTTCAGAGTGGGCTTGAAATACAAAAACTTCACAGTGAAAGGTTGGAGGAATCTTTCAGCTCAGAAAAACTGCATCCACAATGCATAATACCCACCATTATGCACAGAGAGGGCTCGGTCATGGTTTGGGGATGTTTTTCAGGCTATGGAATAGGTGATCTCGACCGTATTGACGGGATAATGAAAAAAGAAAATTATAAAAGCATTTTAGAAAATCCGTCTTACCCTGCGGTCAGCGATTGATTGGGGAAAAATCATTATGCAGCAGGACAGTGACCCTAAACATACTTCCAAATTATGTAGACAATACCTTAAGGAAAAAGAAGATGAAAAATATGTGTCAATATGGTCTGGCCGTCGCAATCCCAGGACTTGAACCCAATTGAACTTTTGTGGGATGAGCTAGATGGAAAAGTTCGTCTTAAGTGCCCTAATTCTCTAAATGCTCTGTGGAAGATACTGTACAGTGTGTGGAGTAATATTGAATTCGAGAGAATGCCTAGAATTATAAGAGAAGTAATTAAGCGGAGAGGTGGTCACTTTGATGAAAAAGCCGTTTAGTCGAAATTTATTTTTGGGAAAGATTTACACTTTGTAATGAATTTGTTATCGCTTATATTATTGTATATAGTTTAAATATAACATTTTTGAATTGCTGACATTTTATTTCATTCATAACAAATCATTAAATTAACAAAAATAAATATAATACATTTTTATTCTATGTGGTCCAAACTTTTTACCAGCAATATGTTTTTAAGCAAGTCTATGCATGTTCAAACACAAGCTGAAGCAGCACTCTGTTTACGTGCTAATGCTAGTCTGTTCAGAGAAGTATAATATGCTTGTTCAAACAAGTTCAAGCATCGTCCTTTACAAATTCTGCGATAATTTTTCAATAATAAAGTAAATATTTTTAGATTTAATACATAAGCTATATAAATAGGCCACGCATATAAATTTTTAGCGAACGAAAAAATCGATTAGTGAAATTTGAGTATTTAACACAAAAATATTTTCCCACACTTACAGCCAAAATGGCGCCCCGGACAAATGTCCGGATTGCCCGCCCCTAGAGCGGGCTCTGCCCCAGCAATGGTACCTTGCCCATTTTAACTGCAATAAATTCAGTTGTTTTTCCCCTATGGAACAACTCAGAGCAGTGGAACCCACCAAGGGTATATTCTCTCCAGTGTAAGTGACAGCCTGCAGTTGGGTTTACGAATGGTTGCATGCAATTGATTAGCTAATTTTAAAGGGATGACACTAATATCACACCTGTATCAATTTTGAATAATACTTGTAAGCCATTTACAATTACAGTTTGAACCCAGCTGGAATCATTAGACTTATTTATTTTATTAATAGTAAAACTCTCTACATTTCCGACGTTTTGCTCGAGTACATCACCAGGAATTTCCGCTTTCTTTGACCTACAAACCGCCCCAAAATGGCTCATCCCATTACACCGATTACATGCTTTCCCCAATGCAGGACAATTTTTAAATTTATGCTTATCACCGTACTATTGCACTTATGATATGTGGGTAACGATGACTTGCCCATTTCTTCAAACTTTTTTGCAAGCCGGTGTACTTCCAAAGACTGATAAACTTTCATTAACATCATCGCTGCGTATATGCCCCTGTTTTTCTAAAAAATTAAAACGCTCTTCAATTTTTAAAAATTCTGTAAGATTGTCTTGCAATTCCCATTAATGTTTTGATTCTTTATCTACTTTATTTAATAAAATGTATGTTAAAATTGAATCCCATGTCTCTGTAACTATACCAAAGCTCTTAATAGCATTTAACACAGATCGGGATGTGTTAACTAAACTTTTTAGATCTCGACTAGATTGAGCACTTGGCTGATCAAAAAATCGTTTAAAATGACTATAAATTATGTATTTATTTTTTTGATAATTATTAATTAGAGTCTCAAGAGCTGTGTGATAATTTTGTGACGTAATCTCTAATCCAGCTATTAAATTCTCTTGGTTCTCCTTCCAAAGAAGATTTCAGGATTTGGAAACGACGAACATCATCTAGGGTATTATTATTATGAATTACGGATTTGAACAATTCAAAAAACGAATTCCACTCTGTTAAATCCCCCTTAATATTGGGATCTTAAAAGGTGCAACTTGGTCTTAAACCCAGTTTTGTTTTCATTGTCTTTAATGTTACTTATTTCTTCAATCTTTTCGAGCAATTTACTCTTGACAAAGAGATAATCGGACTCAAAAGTGTGTACAAATCTAAAACCTTCCTTCCATTCCACCATCTCACTACATACATCACGCTCCATACAATAATCGATCAATTCCCACATTCATATCATTCATTACATTATATAACACTTATGTTAATAATTATCTTATGTTTGTATCTAAATTGTAAGGATTTGTTCCGTACATATAATAAAATAAATAATCAGGTATAAAGTTGTTTGTTAAAAAAAAAAACATGATTCATTACTTTCCTATAACATTGAATATGCCTATTTTTTATTTAAGAAAACCTTAACATTGAGAATAAAAAGTAATAGTTTATAGATTTTTATTAAAAAATAGTTACTCAGTTTTCATAATAAAATAATTTGTTACATAGGATCTATTTTAAATATGCAAGAAGCAATGTATACTATTCCGATATACATATGTATATTTCTAGAGACAATTCTGTGATTCCCTGTCGCTTATAATGTATGACCTTCAAACTTCTGATAAACAACACGATTCAGAAGAACTGGTATGAGTAAGTTCAGTTTAGTGCATTTATTTACCTTTAACATTTTCTGTGCTACTGCATTTATGTGCTGCATATTTTGTTGATTAAGGAATTTTTTTGCCTTATAATTTTCAATAGACGAAAGGATTTTTGTTTATTCATAATTCAGGTATATTTAATAGTTGGGTTGATTATATTAGTGGTTATGTGCAGAGCGTTCTTAATTCTAATGTAATTTGTTAAGCTTATCTCTTTTTAACTGAAACAAAATTGAATTTGAAAAATGAAGATTGTACTTTTCATATTTGTAATATGCTTATGGAGTGCATCATCTGGAGCAATTTCATTAAACATGATTACAGAACTTTTTAAAGCAATATACTATTCAACGCGTGGAAGTTGGGCATTATTAGAAACATTTCAGGAGCATCCTCTAACAGTTGTGGAAATGGAAAATAAACTATTACTAAAGTTAACAAAAATATCTAAAACTATTGACATAATTGTTGATAGGTTAGATATGCTTGAAAGAGACACGCTAAATAAATTAAATGACATTCAGTCTGAAGTAAGATATGAAATTCAAATAAATTCTTTATTAGATAATATAGCTGATATAGAGGCCAGTTATATATTGTTTAAAAGTTATACAAATCAAACTCTTAACGGTACAATTGAAAAATACACTATGAAAAATTTTGCACAAGAGACAGTCTCTCATAGTGAAAACTCTGTTTATAGTAAATTTCTAAAGATAAATATACTTATTCTTGGAAAAGAATCTGGGCAACTAATTGGTCGAGAAGGATTCTTTGATGTAATGAATAATTACTTAGCTACACAATCATCCCAGTGTTATACGACCCAATCTCCTAGCCAATTGTTAACTAATATGTTTGCACTACTTCAAATTACACAATACAAAGCGTTTTTGATGATACAGTATTCCTGGATGTTACTACGGGTATATAATAAAGGGAATTTTACAAAAGAAAGCAATATTCTGAAAAGTATATTTGTGGAACAAATTGAAGATCAGACTGAAGCTTTGTTGAACAGTTTAAATGGTGCAAAAAATTCATTTTGGAGGTGCGACCCGCAGTCACATGAGAAAGAGAAAACATATACACAAATTACAAATTTTTTACAAGGCTATATTGTAAATGAAGTAGACATTAATTCTGGAGGTACTTGTTGGCAAAATTGTGCTTACTACAGTCATACAAAGCAGTATGATTGTTATCAAAATTTATTTTGTGCCACACAACCCAAGTGTAATGGTACAATATTTGGTTGTAGATATAATTATAAAGACTTGTGGGTTTGTCACAGCCCTCCAAATACAAACAGATTGTACGATTATATACAATTTGACAATGACGATATTTATGGGAAAAAAACGTCTTGTACTTCTTCATCTAAAGCTTCCTCTTGGTGGAGATGGTTATTTTGGCATTGCTCGTATTGCTATTGTTACTGTGATGATCAAACAAACAGTGAAAGATTTTTTAATCTCAGACCTGTAGTAAGTGATGTGTTAAATAATAGAATAATTACTGGATTGAGATTTATCAAGGTAAACAAAATTATACATTTGCAGATACAAGAAGGTCAAGTTATTGATGAGGCTTATTTGAACCTGAGTACAATTTCATGGCGTCCAGTTGATTCTTATAATATTACTGATCCTAGTGTCAAACCAGATTTAGATTATCATACTCTAACTTGGGAACATAGGGCTATAAATCTAGGGGATTTAATTGTTCCGAAAAATTATCTTGTAACGGGTGTTAAATTCAAAAGATTAGGAGGAAACTTAAATTTAGAAATACAAGCGTCATTATTTAATCGTACAAATGGAAAACTGATTAATCCTTTGAAAAATAGTTATTGGATGAGCAGTGACAATACTGAGGGTAATTTAATGCAACCTCGTACTGAAGTTAAATTAATCAGACCTGATATTCCTATAAGAAGCAATGCGGATTCCCTTATAGACTCTATTAATGATCAGTTTATAAAATTTCAAGGTTCTGATGATCTATTTGATGCTGCACAAACTGCCGTACCATTTATAGATGTGCAAGATGTCACTCCAAATCCACCAGTTCCTCTTGTAGGTATTGGGCTTTATCACAAAGGTCGCAAATATTCTGGCGGATTTATTGCACCAAAAGTGTTTACGTTCAAGTATGAAGAGAATTTAAAAGACTTCAAAAAAAAACTCTTCTATATTGCAGTTAATTAAGAAGAAAATGTGTTGTTTATTCTGTGCTATTTAGTTCCCTTTCGCTGAAAATACCTAAAGTAACCTAAATGTTAAGCACGAGGCAAAGGTAGGAATTTTTACAAAGGAAAAGGATTTCTGTAAATTGTTTGTTATTAATTAATATTACAAATCAATTATAAACATATTAAAGAATCCCAATTATATGTTTTACACTGATTCCAAAAGTTGAAGAATTTCGTTTATGTTGCCGATAAACATATATTTGGCAAACTTAATTATATTTAAAGGGTTTTACTAAATATTAATATTGTAACATAAGCTAAATACTGATAATACTGATCATTGAAACAAAATGAGATTAACATATTTAATATATTTATGAAGCCAAATATTGTTTGAATTTGGTTCATATAGGTCAGCCACTTATCATTTCTTAGAATAACCAAGCAAAATGTGGATTAGATCAATCATGGGATTTCTAAGGGTGTGCGACAGTATGTGTGCAATAAGTGAAGAAATTAAGAAACGTCCTAGGTGTATGTTGATTTAAAGTCGAGATGATTTACTTGCCATCTAGAACTGAAAATTTATTTTAAAACAAAATGTAAATTTAAATACAGACTCCACCATATGTTTAACATGTAATGTAAAATTTATATTATACGAAATTTCTTTTATAAGTTTTGGTCAATTTTTGTTTAGCTCTAAACCACTTATTACCCTAAAAATAAGGGGAATCTTTCTTCACATTTTCAAAAAAGTAATAAACTAAATAAATTACTGGATGCAATAATATTAATGTACACTCAAACAAAAATTACAATATACTTTCAGAGTGTATTTCCAGGGTAATATCAGAGCTACATCTTAGTTCAAGCGGAAATGCATATCTTGCTTTATTTTTTAACAATTTTATTTCTTCAGAAAATATAAATTCAATTTTTTAAAGTAGTTCATGAAAGCCACAAACAGTTAAATAAAAATGACTGATTTTGAAAAGAATGGAATTTTATTAGGAACAAAATTATATTAAAATTTTCAGTTATGTGGGATGTTGCTCTACAATCCTCTTATATAAATTTATTTAGTTTAATTAATTAGTTTTTCTTATTGATCAAAAACTGAAGCCCTTTCTCAAGTGGTTTAAAAGTTCAAAATTCTTAACTGGAATATAACAATAGTTGGTTATAATAATTAAACTGATATCAGACCTTGACTTTACAAGCTTCAAATGGTGTTTTTAATGGGAAGACGAATGTCTATACGCCATGGGTTTTGATTGTGGCCTTCGCAAATGTCTACTACTAACAGGAGCAACCGAGTTTGAGAGTAGGTCAACACATTGCAGTCCCTCTGGAACCCGCACCATTCGCACTAAAGGGTGAAAGTGAACGGGTACATTATGTTATGAGGAAGTATAATTTTTTTTTTAATTAATAAAAGATTTGAAAGTAATTGAAATATTAATATTTAATCTATTTTGTTACCTGATTTTTTTTGGTAAAAAGAAAAGTGCTAATTATTATGAAACTGACAATAATCTCAGTATCAGCATTGGAGAAGGCATGCTTAAAAAAGTATAAAATACTAAAGCACCCGTTTTGTTAATATCATAACTAGAATTCTAGTATTATTTCTGGTTCAATTATGAAAAAAAAAAATTAATATAGCACCCAAATATTATTTTTCTTACAGTAATTAACAAATTATTTTTATCAACTATCCATTCAGTAGTTGAATCGAACAGAACAAATCCTGAAATATATAAGTACTGAAGAAACAATTTTCTCCACGAAAGAAGTTTACAATTATTATTTCTGGATCCATTGTAAATATTATCATCAAATTTTGAAAAAAAAAAAAAAAATCTTTATACCATTTTTAAAAAAGAAATTATTTAATAGCTGAAGTGATTAAAAATTAGCTAATAGTTGACAAAAATTAGAAATAGTTGACATTTCTGTTTCTTTCAATATTAAGTTCTTTCAGCATTTTACTTTTAAGAATTTGCAAAATGTAACGTATGAATAATGGTCTTTACAAGTTATTACTAAAAAGTGAATGAATAAAGAACAAAGAATTACAAGAAGTAACTAGTAAATTAGTGAATATGTGGCAGCTCTCTTTAGAAGTAAGTAGCTAATTATGAGGAAACTGGGAAACATTATCATTCGGAATAAAGCTGGAAAAAAGATCTTTGCTTAAGATATTTTGTATAACATTAGAAAAATTATTAATTGATTGCAGTAACTGCTTATTTTTTAAATAAAAATAACAAACAAATATTTGTCATTACCAAAGCACTTATTACTAACTCTCCTAATAATAACGGCTGTTGTCATTTATAAAACTTTGTTCTTGTGATTTTTTTTTTTGCATATTGATTTACATAGAATTTGACGTTTTTATAAGGTTACCACTTCAGTTTTGTTATCTTGCAAACTTAAAAATATGTGTAAAATATTTGTTTGAAAGTTTTCAACCAGTTTTTGGTAATTACTCATGGCTTCAGTGTATGTATATTTCAACTCATGTGACTTAGCCAATTAAATAACTGTAAACACTACTTTTTAAATGAATTTATATGGGAACAAATTATAAATGAAATTAATATTTTCAAAAACATTAACAAACCCTCAAGCGCATGAGATTGTAAACCAAAGAACTGATTGAAAGCTAGCTAAATAAACCGTTAAACTAGATACATTTTCCAGGATGCAAAAAAATATACTTGAACTTTTGTAAATGACCTTACACTAACTGTCAATAAAAATCTTTGACGAGTAGTTCATCTAATCTCTGTATATTTATTTATTCAATTATATATTTAGTCTACATAACAGAATTATTTGCATTACTGCGTGCGTATGTTTGTTTATAAGGAAAATATATTCTGTATTCTAAGAACCTAAATATTATTATCTTCTAAGCTGACCAAAAATTTCTTGGTCAATCTGCAATTTTCTCTGCGTTTTGATGTATAAAAATCCAAGATTCGGCAATATACTTCCTCTTAAAGAATAAGAGGATGAAAAAAAAAGTATTTTAAAAATTTAACATTAAATAAGCTATAAATAAAATTGTCCGAGAAGGGACAATTACCTTTAATGAATTCGGATCCTCTTCTGACCTCAAAGCAGTGACGAAATCAGAGACCTTGTGGAAGGAAATACTGCTAGCAAAGGCAAACAAAAGAATTCATTGGGGTATCCTCAAAAAAGCCAACCACAATCTTCGTCAACTAGGGCCGGTTTGGCCTTTAAGAGAGTCAAGATGACTCTGTTTGACTGGGACATTGAAAGCGGCGCAGGAAGCATTTGAGCCTAGTAGGAGCGGCTGATAGTAGTGGACATGCAGGTTCTGTTTGATTGAGAAAGAGATCTCCGTTCCAATACCGGGGTATTTCGCAGTATATCCTTTTAGTTTGTTGATTGTATGCCGTTGGGACTCCAAACCTTACTGCATCCTCTATTCTTTTCTGACCATAATCAAAGATGTTGAGGTTCCTTACATTAGAAAAACAAACTTGATCAATTGCTTACAATTTTATTTTTATTTATTTTTTATACAATTGTGTACAAGTAATATGGCAATGAGTTTGTACAAACTAAGGCAATAAATTTGGAGAATTTTCTGAAATAAATATCGCGTCTAAAAACTACTTACATATTTTTTGGAAATTATATCTATAAATAGGGAAAGGCTATTTTATTTAATATGCTATTGACTTTTTCTCTGAAAGTTCTCCGATTTTCATGAACAATAGTTATTTTATTTATGTTAATTACAATTTCCCAATTCTTTAATAATTATTAAACTTTTAAATGAACCATCACAGCCATATATATTATTATGATTAAACAAAAACAAAATATTCCTAAATTGATTTTTTTTTTTTTAATAACCAAATAACATTATATATGTTTAATCCTATATCAATTAGAAAATATTGTAATTTTTTTTTCTATTTCTGTAAATAACTTGTAAATAGTGTATTTACAAATTCATTAAGCCTTTTTAATTTTTGTTTCAAACACTTAGCAAATAACAAAAATTAGCACCATTTGTGATTGTGCATTATATTTAGTTTTATGAATAAATCTCAACAAGAAAAGAAAGAAAAACAAAAACAAAAAAATTAAAAAAAAAAAATTACATAAATTAAAAAAGAAATAGATTAATGCTAAATGAAATAGTATGCTCAACGCGAGACTTAAATAAATTATGAAATAAATAGCAACAACTTATATAATATACTTAATTACATTAAAATGGAACCAATTCATTCAACACATTCTATTTGTTGCTAAAAGTTTAAATAAATTATTATTTTCTTTAAATTTAAAATTTAAACGCTGAACCCTGATTTATTGATAATAGTTTTAGTATATTCAAATGTTATAGCAAGGAGGGAAAAGTAAACTTTTCTTTCTTTTTCAAGAAAAAATACTTAATATATACAATTTTTTTTTTTTGTTTTAATTCATAAGGAGATCCTCTTTATTCATAAAACTAACTAGTGTTTACTATTGCTATATAATAACTAGAATTTCAATTTTTTTAAAATATGGTGGGCATAATATTATATAATTTTAAAACGTTTAGTTTTGTTTAAAACAATTTTTGAGAAATTATTCATATATTTCTAACAATATTTTTCTTTCATCTGTATTTAGGAAACTGTACGAAATATGTACCACAGTCTTTATAAAAATTAACTAATTTTTTCTGGAGAATTTATATAAAATATCGCCAGCTTTCTCAAATGTTTTATTTAATGGTAAACTGAGATTTTTACAAAAAATTTCATTTGTAAAAAACTCAATTTTTTCCCCCAAGAGAATTGAATAATAATTGAGGAAAACCTAAAAAACAAGTAAAGTAAAAAACATAATTTTCTGATACAATAAAAAAAAATGTCCCTCCTGAAATCAAATTTTTAACAATATGCCAAAATATATAAATAACGTTCATTTAAAGTGAATTGTCAAGTAAGCCTGCTGGCTTGTGGAGCGATTCTTTTTAACGAACTTTCCTGTGAACTGGCCACCGCTTCTATACTGCTCGGTTGTTCATCAAAATGTTTCAGTGTTTTATCAATAGCACGCAATCTCTTCTCTAAACAAGTTGTACCCAATATTCCCATCTAAAATCGTTCAAAATTAGTTAATTTGGAAAAATAGGAGAACAAGCTGAATATTATAAATATATATAAATTGTTTGTAAATTGGATTTTGAGGTTTGGTCATACAAAAGAACATACAGATTTCCAAAACCATACAGACTAAGACAAGTTTTCCCATCCGCTTTCCTAGCCCTTTATAAACCTTGACCCATCCAATGTCCGTAACACTTGGTGGTGGTATGTCACAGGTTAAACTAGATTAATTACTACTGGAATTCTAACTGAAAATTTTTGTAAGTATATTTCCCAAGTTATTTCCATACTTTACTCATATTATGCCACATATTTTTTAATAGTTGTGATTTAGATCATTTAATAGTTGTGATTTAGTTTAATATTGATCTGTTCTACAACAATAGTTTAAAATAAATTTAAATGTGCTATATATATATCATACTCTTTATTTAGTTTATTTATATAGTTTATTTAAAAAAAAATTTATTCTGGAAATATTTAGTTTTTCATATTTTATGTTGTTCCTATTTTTTATTGATTTGTATTTAAACCTTTGTACAGACCCTGAAGAAGGCAATAAATTTGCCGAAACGTCGGTAGAAATTTAAAAAGAGTTCTTTTGTATGACCGAAATCCAATTTACAACATTGAATACAGCGGTCGTAACGAACACCAAAAACATAAATTGTAAATATTGCTATTATAAATATTACTATAATATTGATCATATTAAAATTATAGAAACAAGGCCAACTGCATTTTCCAATTCCTTATGAGTCTTTATTAAGACTCGGGGTCACATTTACTATAACCATTCGAAAAACTTTTCTCCAAAATGTAAAATCAAGAAAATACCAATAGCAAGTACATATTTATTAAAATACATATCTATCGAGATTAGTTTTCAAAAGTTGCATCTATTAGCTTTTTTAATAGGCGAAGAGAATGAATGAAGTTTCAGATCAGTAATCTTCACAAGTTTTTCTGCGTGTAGAAAAGTATGTCCATACTCTAGCCTAGCCTAGCGGTGAATAGAGGAAAGCTTAACGGTAGGGTGGTATTGGAGAAATGAACAGCCTGGTGTGGAAGAAAACTAGCTAGTGCTCTTTGCAGAATGATAAACGAACGGGTGTCTTCATGCTCTAAAGGAAGGAAATCCTAACAAAGAAAAAAAAATCACCGGTCCTTAAATCCTAAGGATTCACAACGGCTGACAACGTACTTCAATCTATAACAAATTACTTATGTTAGGATGAGAAAATAAACCAGACTACATAAAGATTAAAATTATTAGCGTGGAAATGAACTTACAATTTAAAACATGGAAAGTCAGGAGTTGATAATGGTGCAAACTAAAGTATTGTAAAAAGACGTTTTATCAAATTTAGCGCACTGGATGTCAACGAGGGGAACAGATACGTGGTTAGCGGACTGGACTCCTACGCGGAGGTCCCGGGTTTGAGTCCAGCAGTGCTGCCCTTAAATTTTCTCTCTCTAGGAGCCTCTACAACTACTGTCCGGTGATGGACACTGTTGTTTTTAACGAGAGAATACTATCCGGAGGCCGGCAATGCACAGAGGAGACTCCGAGCGCCAATGACCATAGATGTTGACGCCCTAAATAATAAAAAAAAAAAAAATCAATTTGTCTCTGTACGTCAGTTTAATGAAACTGCGGGGAAGCCTTTATGGAGAAAATACACAAAAAAGGTGAAAAAATTATTTTACATTAAATATAAACGAATTGTTTTATTTCTATTTCATGATTTTATTTGATAGTATGGACGGACAGAGAATTTTTCGGTGTATTGAGTGCAAATTTAGGAAGAATTATATTACCACTTATCAAATTTGAACTATCAGAACTAAGCTGGATATGAATATAATTTGGAACTACACTATTTATTCATTGGCTTCAAGAAATCATGGCAAACCGAAAAAATTATTTAACATTATGAAAAGGCTGATCCCAAATTAACCAATAAGATTAGCTGAAAAGACAATGAATGACAAGTGTCACAATGCAAAGTGAGTTGTGTCACAATTCGAAAGTAAATGAAGACTAATGAAAGTAATCTTGAAAATAAGTTATAAAGGGTATGAAAAAATTTCCTGGGCATGAAAAGGTTTTTGGTATTATCTTATTTGAGTACATAAAGTTATAACGAACTTATTTCACTGAATGATATTTTACAACGGGAATCTAAAAATTTGAGGATGCGATTATATCGGCAGAGAGACTGAGAACAATAACCTAAACACAAATAAATGCTACAAAAAAAAGAATACTTCATTAAGCAATTATCATAGAATTTGTTACAATGTATTGAATTAAAACAAATTATTAACAAACAAGTAAAAAATAACGAGGGTGTTATTATTTATATCGTCAAAGATAAAACCTACAAATGTCAACTCTCAACTACTATTATAGTCAACTGTTAAGTCTTTGGTATGCGCGATCCTATACAATGTTATGAATGGATATATCATTGTCTATTTTATCAAAGAATTTCATGAAATCAATGATTACAGAGGGTGAAATCTTGTCGACAGGGCGCGCACACTATATATTATCGAAAAGCAAGACTATTGTTATTAAGACGCCATGATTATTGCTAAATATTTCACACCTCATCTCGAAATGCTGTAAAAGCATGCAAGTTAACAAAGGGCCAAATAAGGAATCATTTTTGATACAGTTTTCGGTAAACTTAAAAAGCGAATAAAGTTTCCATTATTGAGAAAACTCTTGTGACAAAAATTGCTAAAAGCATAATTGTTAAAATTTAGAGAATTCCAAAACTGAATTTATCTTGTAAAGGTAATTAATAAATAACTCCTTTTTCAATAAATATTAAAAATACCTGTAGATGTTGTGCGAGAGGAAGTATTGCGACCAACCACCAAGACCAAGCGGGTCCATTTTCCAAGCTTGTCCAGTTAGATTCCAGTGGAGGCATCTCTCCAAAAGATCGTAAAATTTTTACTTGCATTTCGCGAGACATTTGAGAGAACCATTTCACTCCCCGATCTCTAACACGATCATGAAGTTTAGTCAATTCTGAAATATATTTATAAAAATTTTACAATATTTTATTCAATTAAATTTTAGTTTGACATTTATAGTACATAAATATATGGTGTTACCTTGCAGTGACTGTTGTGGAATTGGATCATCAACTATATACTGTACATTTGCTGTATCGTAGCCATCTCGCTCACCACGAGACAGCACTTTGAATCTACGCATACCTACAGTACTCAGTATGGAACATCCGTCATTCATCAATACCCAGTCCTTTATTTGCAATAGTGTACCATATTCTGCATACCTAGTGAAAGAAATTCCAGTATAACTTAATAGTTTATAAAAAAGCTACACAAAATTAGGTCACATTAAATATAATGTGTTTCTCTTAATCATTAAAAAATAAGATTTTATTTATTTTTGCTAAGAAAAGTAAAAGGTTATTTTGTATATTTTAAGTTACTGTCTACACCTCACTCATAGCCACTTATCTAGATATTATCCAGCTATACGGACCCAGCCATATATTCTATGTTTATATTCTATTTTAAATTATTTTGAATATTTTGTATTTAACGTGGAAGAACCAGTGATCTTTCAACAAAGCTTATTAATTTATATGGAATTTCTAGGTCTACTTCAAGATATCGTTTCCAAATATTATGTCATCCTGGCTAAAATGTATTACTAGGTATGTACAATCTGACAGATTGTGATTATTCGAGTTTTATTGGAATCAGTTTGAAGGAAATCCAATGCAATAAGTAAGTATAGTTTATCAAGTATAATATAATACTGGAATGTTGTCGTGATGATAAAACAAAAAAAAATGAAAAATTGAAACCTATTTCTAATTGGGAACTTATGTTGAACTGAAACTGACTGTAAAATAGATATAAATTGTAATACTTTTTGATTAATAATAATTAGTTTTAACCAGAACGATAAAAATATTGAAGAAATTCAATTTGAGCTGGGAATCTTATTGAATTTTTTTTTTTGAGGCTCTGTGGACTTTTTTTTTTGGAAATGTCTGAAAAACAATTGTTATAAGCAATTCACATGACGATGTCGATCATTTAATTCTTAACTGTATCCAAGGATTACAACTGAAACGAATGGGACTTCAGGCAAGGGATGGATACATTTCATTTGGTGTCACATAGGGAAGATTAAAGATTGAAACAGATTTAGAAATGCTACAACCTATTATGAAGCCATCTTAACTTATGTGGGAGCTCCTTTATCATATAAAGTACATAGAATATATGGCTGGGTCCGTATAGCTGGATAATATCTAGATAAGTGGCTATGAGTGAGGTGTAGACAGTAACTTAAAAAGTTGAAATCAACTCTACACGACGAATGAGAATCGGAAACCGGTCAGGACAAAAAAAAAGAAGAAAGATGGATGCTACGACGGATAAAATCCCGAAGTATATAGACTTATCTTTTAAGCATCACTGGGACCAGCCAAAAGCAACAAACTCTTAGTCAGTGAAGGAAATGGTTAGAAAATCTTCAAGATCTATTCAGATAAATCTTAACAGATATAGATGAAGATTAATAAGAAATATTAGTATTAGTGATTCCCGTGATAGGTGATTTCTTATTTTACTCTTTTGATGAGGGATCGGCAGGTGAAAAAAAAAATCTGAATTACTTGTTGCCAAAGTTTCGGCCAACTTCTTGATCTTCATCAAGGCTATATTTAGAAAAAGAAGATACAATCTATGTCAATTTCAACTTCTCTATAATATGTGTAACAGGTGTAAGTATACAATATTATGAATTTTAAACATTAAAAATTAATTATTTATTATAAACAATAGTTACGTTTGGCTGTTTTTTTCACATCTAACTCTCTATCGCTTCTTATCAGATCCTGAGGAAGGACACCAAAGGTGACCGAGACGTCGATAAATAAACTTTTAAAGTTAAAAAGTTCTTTTTTGGCCCCAGCCAACCTTATTTATACTTTAAATAAGTGATTTTGTATATTATCTTGTATATTGTTTATTCTTGTGCCTATTGCTTAAGTAAAAAAATATGAATAGTTTTCTGTTTCGATACATAATAAATATCTCACCATTAATACGAATACCCATGCCTCTATAAACATCATCATCAAGTTTACAGAAAAACTACTAAAAAAAATAAAAAAGCACAGCCCATACAAAATATAGCCATATATCCAAGGAACTCCATAAAAAAAGTCTCCTTACTTCCTTAAATAGCACACTCTAAAATGAAGAAAAGATTGATCTTGTCTATCTGGTTCCATGCATAGGAGAAAAAGACCAACCATGCAACAACTGTTTACATAGAAAAGACCGAACAGTTTCTCAAATTCACAATGAATCAATAGGATTGCAAAAAACAAGTGAGTGTGGGAAAATTATCACAGCCTTTACAGACAATTTTTGTGAAACCAAACAAGAAAAAAAAAATCCATGAATCTTTACATATAAATTTAAATGGAAAATAGTGTGTTTTAAAACAGACTCAGAAAATGCCAGTAACGTTTATTGCAACATAATTAACTTAATAAAAAAAGAAATAGATTTGGATAACACATAAAGTTAAGCTTTTCTGTAACGGTTCATACCAAAATATTTTCATGTCTGTTTATCATGCATCAAAATATAAATTATTCATATTTTTTGCATTATTCTTTTCATGCAACAGCCACAACAATAATATTGTACAAAATAGAAAATAAAAAATATATTTGAAGTTATATATAATTAATTTTTAATATTAAAAATTCATCTTTCTTTATATTTACCCTTTTACACATATTATATAGAGATTGTATCTTTTTCTAAATATAGCCTTGATAAATACCAAGAAGTTGGTCGAAACGTTGGCAACAAATAAAATCTCATCCTTAATCTCTCATCAAACAGACAAACAAGCAAACAAAAGTACTGATTTCATTAGTGATCATGTTAGCATGTAATTACCTCTTGATGCCATTTATTTGTTGTACGCAGGCAGCTATTCCAAATCTGCCTCCGTTACTCTCCACAGCTCTTCTTATCATCAGCCTATAACGTGGTTCAAAAACAAACAATGGACAGGAAACTGCTGGAAATGCAGTTGTGCAAACAAAGACTGGAACAGCGCATTCATCAACACCACAACAAGCTAGAGATCCATTACACACTGCTGAAGAAGTTTCTTGAAGATGTGAATTTAGTCGCGAGGTATACTCTTCTGGTAAAGTAGTGCTTAATGCAGTTATCAGGAACTCGGTCACAAGCTTTTCACTAGTAGACAGGTACTGAAATATAATGAGACAAAAAGTAAGTTTTTGAACTATTTAAGGAGTATTACTTTTTATGAGTGAACAATTTAAAGAGAAATGTATTTAAAAAAAGCAAAACAAAAAGTTGGTTTTAATTGCACATTTCTGGATATAAATTAAGATATAATTTATTTCATTTCTTGCTGATCTTAATTTGGTAAGTAGTGATGTTAATTTCTTCATGGGGGGGGGGTCCGTCCGAATATCCACCGTACAGAGGCGGATAGATATGAACTTTACTGTATATTTCTCTCGTGGTAAAATTCAATAAAAACTAGCATAGTTGTGCATAATTAAATGCTTACGTGGCTCTAACATATTCATAAGTCTTCATTCAAACAGTTCGGCTAAAAAACTTTAATATTCCAAAATGATGGAATTTAAAAAAATATGAACCCCCTACAAGATAAATTGGGACTTTTTTTAAATAAAAAAATTTAAGCGCTGAGCTTTTATTTTTTTTTACACAATATGATAACACTAAACAATATATGATATAAGAAAGTTTATTTATTAAAAAATATTGCGTCATGAAATTTTGGTGTAATTTTATCAGCTTTATTACTGGGAATAACTTGCATAATATAAATACATTGTAAACACAAAAGTTACAACAATTCCATCTGTATAATATGAAATTCCGAAACGTTACAGTCTATTTTATTTGGCTTTTTGTCTATTTTATTTTTTTTATGTGAATGTATCTAACCTGAGATAAGGAAGTCATACATAGAGGACAGTTTGGGCTGTAATCAAGGCATCTGTCCAAACATAAAGAGCAATACGTATGTCCACAAGGTGTTGTTACTGGCTTCCAAAGTGTACGGCAACAGAGGACACATTCAAAATCCTCTGGATCGACTCGTTCGCTAGCAAGAATTGGAGCTTGACCACAAGTACCACTCTCTGTAATTATACATATTTATATGTATATGTATCAATATCTTCAAAAACTGTAAACTATTAGAAATTGAAATGTATTAAAGTTTATAACTAATCTTAGATTAAACTTTTCATTATAAGATTTAGAATATTCACAATAAATATAAGACATCAAGCAAATAAAGTATTAAAACAATAATAATGAAAGCATGTGGATTCTAAAGTGTGAAATATTCGCAGGACCTTTCTTTTAACACTCAAAATTTAACTGATTAATTTTCTTTAAACTTGGATCTTTTAACATTAGATGTCCTTAGTATTATTTAGATGGGGATTCCGATTACACATCCAAATGGCAATTCAAGGGAAGCCACAAAAAATAGGAAAACCTTTACAATCACCAATAAAATTTTTGGAAATACGTTTCAAATAAAAATGGTTATGATATTTATACAAAATTAGTATACAAAGTTCTAGGAAAACAAAAAAAAATATCAGTGAATTCGTTTTCGATAAAATTCCCCAAAAAAATGACCTTGGACTTGGATGTATCCATTTATTGTAACCAATAGGTATCTTCCTAGTGTTACTGATCAGGAGGTTATCAATTTCGAATTTTTTTCATTTTTGAGTTATATTGTTTACATATATTTTTTTTCTTAAGTCCAACTATATTTTCTTTCAACTTGTTTTAACATATACATAGGCCTATCACTTTTATTAGAAAAATAATTTTTCTGAGTAAACTGATTCTAAGAAAGTTCAGGGGAGCTGAGTGAAATTAGAGTTCCCTCTAAGCCTCTCCTTTGCGTCCCCGTATATATAAAGTTATAAAATGAGTAGTAAAAATTATAAAAAAGGCGCAGTTTGCAGAAAATTTGTCAGCTGAAAGTTGATAATGTAATAATAGAATTTTTATGTGTGAATATCTGATATTATTTTCTTTCTCTCACTCTTCTCAGTAAGAGAAGGAATTGCATTGTCACAGACTTTTCTTTCCTTGGGCAACTATATTGATAATTTTTCCTAAAAGAGCTAATTTTTATTTATTTTCAAATTCCCTTTGATTTTTATAATTTTTTTCAAAAGATACTTACTTTTAATTCGTTCAACCTCTTGAAATATCTTATCCAAAAGTAAATGTAACTTTTTATTTTCAAATGAAGGAAAATTTGATATTGCAGTCTTACTAAATATCTGAAAATGGAAAAAGTAAATAATTTAGCCAAATTTCTTGTTTTAATTTAAAAAATAAAAAGAATTTATCAAAAATACATATATAGGCAACTCACATCTATAATTTCATCTTCTCCACATTTCTGAGAACCTTCCTGAGAATTATAGTTGTTTAGCCACCAAGGAGCAAGAGGTGTCCTTCTGCTAGTAATAACTTTACTTGTACTAAGAAATTTCTGTAACGCCTATAAAATCAAATTAACATATTCTTTTTATTAACCGTTTTAGTATGGTAAGAAATTATCATATGACATGACAGTGCGTTCTGAAGTTAAGTAAAAACGAAGTTAAGACTGAATATTTTTTAAGACGACAAAAAACCTTAGCCAATTTAGTAAGCATTAAAATAAAAATACATCCACTTGGTAAAATCTAATTAAAATAGATTTGTACATCTTAGTTTGTTTTCGTTCCGTCCGATCTGCATTCATCCATTTTCAGATTACACTATAATATAATGTGGTGTGACCGCACTAAATTTCCACGTTTGCCACAATCTTTCCACACTATTTTACAGACTAAAACAGAAAATGGGTGCAGGCCTGAAACAGGCAAACGGAAAACTAAACATGCTAAGTTGGACAAAGATCACAAATACTGTCCAACAATGCCTACACAATGAATCATTTATTTAATAAGCAGTTTTTTAGAGGGGACATGCCTCTGTTCAATTTGATATAATTATCATACTTTATTTACCTTAATGAAGTCATTTTTCACACGATCAGCGTTATTTTCTAGGGCTGCACAAATCGAGAATGATAATAGTGCTTCTTCATACTGGCCAAGAGATGATAAACTCAGTCCTTTTCTGTAATAACCCTGATAGAAACAAGAAACAAATAAATACATATTTATGGTTCTTCAGTGTTTCTAATGTTAATGTTAAATTAAACGATTTTCTTTTTATTTTTATATTAACCTATTATTAACTATATTAATCTGTTAATGTTTAAAAGAAGGGTAATGAACAAATAAATTCCTGAGAGAACTCGTTCTCTTAATCGTGCCAACTCGTTATAAAAACCAAGATAAACATAATGAAAATGACTTTTGCAAATAATTTCAACTAAAAATAGGAAATATTAATTTCTATGGCAAAAGTGAAAAATCGTATGACAGATAATTAAATGATTACCTTTGGCCATAAAGGTCTCAACCTAGTCACTAATTCAGCGTCTCGGTGGGCATCTTCATGTCTAGACAGTTTTTGCAATATTTCTGCCCTGGCTTCCAAAGCTAAATGGTCTTCTGATCCTGAAAAAAAAGGAAAAAGAAAAACCTGTTAAGTTTGTCAAAGTTTTTATGAAATCCCAACACTTTAAAAAGAACAAAAAAAAGACGACAATACGATTAGGATTAACAGCAAAATCGGATCTTAATATTTTATTATTTTGTCTTTTACTGTTTAATTGATACGAAAGCTCAGATTAATATAATCTCTGGACAATCTTCGGGAAGAAGCTCTAAATATGATGGTTGCCCTAAGAAATTCCATGAATTTTGCCAAACTAACACTTTGTACAATTTAGCGGTACATTAATTCTGAATGAAACTAAAATATGGATCTTCTTCTTAAATGTATACCATAGTTTCACTAATCGTCATGTATCTTGGTTCTGCCTTTCAGAACCGGCTGTGGAATGTTCAGAAAACCGACTCGTATTGTATAAGTTCTTCATTGCTAGGACTTCCATTTTGTAATCATTCTGTGCGTTGTTCTATATAAACTTTTGGTTGGTTATATCAATCATTTATTTCAGTTATATTAATAAAATCTAAATAAAAAATGTGTTCAATTTTGAGAACTATGGAAATTTACGGTCTAAAAAAAAACTAAAAATGACTGACTTTTTAACTCATACAAATATGAAGTAAACTATGATTTGCTAAGCATCAGGAAAATTGGAATAATTGAAATATGAATACAAAATTCAAGGATCAACAAAATTTTTTTGCATTTTAACTGAGAAAGAAAAAAGAACTCTATTTTTAAAATTTTACTTTTGTAAGAGAAAGTATGGCGGTCGTAATTAATTTTGGAAATTGAATTCTCACGGAAATACACTTTTCGAGATCTATCAGTAAAAAAAAAAAAAAAATTTTAGCGAATGAATTTTCTAGGAATACTATAAACATGATTAAACGCTCAACAGCAATATGTCTAGATAATAAAAAATTTTATGTAAACTAAGGACCGGATAGGGAAGGGTTCAGTGGTAGTGCACTGGACTGTCACGGGTCTGAATCCAGCAGTGCTGACCTTAGATTTTTTCTTCCTAAGAGCTCACTGCCCGGTGATAGGAAGACCCTGTCTGAGGCCGGTAGTGCACTGCGAGAACAATGAGAACTGTATACTGTTATCATCTCTCCATCAATGATTTAAATAACAAACTAATATAACATTTATATTACTGATTTATAAAACAGTACGTTCTGTCTGTAGATATATATATATATATATATATATTTACATAATGATTACATCTGTAATACCGGTTACGTGGAGGACATGTTACGCATACGTATCAATAGTAAAACAAGGATACCTGCAAGTTATAAGCAGGTGTTAACAACAACAAGTAGACCCCTTTTAAATGCATCTTAAAAGTGCAAAATATCGAGTAAAATTTTTTAGACAACGTACCTATGTTTTATTTTATTTATTCAATTTATATCTATATCAAATAACACGGAAGAAATATTGTTTAAAAAGTTCAGTACTTACTTACGCAAGTACAAAGAGCGGCAATCATATGTTGGTGTTTATATGTCATGTCGCAATAAAGATGTCCGAACAAAAGCATCCATTGCTCATTATATAAAGGTGGGGCAATTTTTAGAGGGACCTTGTTTCCATGTGTGTCTGTATATGTTGTATATGTATAACGTATTATGTTGTGTGTGTGTATGTGTGAGCGCGTAGTATATATATGTTCTGTTAGGTCCCCCACGCATAGCACGTTCGGCTGACCCCTACTTGGCCGTTACGTAAGTACTTTACTACCATTCCTTACATAACTATATTATATGGCGCCCTGAAACTTACTTATCTCAATAAAATGATATATATCATGTTTCTTTTTAATGAATTGCCTTCAATTTTTTCCAAATTTTGGAATTAGTAGAGTTAAATTTAAATAAGGTTAACATATTGCAGTTCAACGAACCACACTAAAACTTTCAAAGAGATAAGATGCTAGGCTCAGGTATCTGGGAATCATACATTGGAATGATTAGCAGAACTGTATGTCAAGTGATGAACAATTTTTTCTACGCAAGCCTAAAAACAGATAGCGATTTCTATTTTAGAAGATCATCTCCAGTTTTCTAGATTGCTATGACCCTTGTGTGTACTCACATATTCCATACTCCAGAGTACAGGTTTTCTCTACCAATTATTCATGGAAAAATAACTCAAATAAAAATGATAGGCATAGGTAATATGAGTAGTTAATATGTGGAATTTAAAAAAAACGTTTCCAAAAAAAAAAAATCGCAAAAATCTGGAAACGTCATTCAGTCAAATTTTGGATAATAGATTTAGACTGAAACCTTGGATTCAAATCCGCCGGCAACGAAATATCAAGTTTCAGTTTACTGCTCATTTAATTTCAGAAATTTGACAACCTTAATATTTAATATTACAGCAATAAGAGAGAATAAAAAGTTAGGAGTAGAGTATTGAGGACAAGACACTTGTTGGCAGAAAAACTATGTTGAAAATGGCGAAAACATGTAGAAAATTCATTAAGCGATACTTTTGGTTTTCTTTAAACTTGGCATTGTAAAAACTGATTTAATTAAACTAAATATAAAATATTAAAGTGTTTAGGACCATTCCCTAAATTGAAAAGAGTAAAAGAAATTTAATATGAAACAGCTCAGAAATCACTATTTCGTGATTTCAACTCTTAAAAACAAGTATTTCCAATGAAATTTGATTTCGAAAATTTGTCATAATCACACTATGTTCACTTGGTTAATATGGCAAAGGTCAGAAAGATATCAGCTCGCATTGGAGAGCAGTCATACAAGACAGAAAAGAATGGCAGAGACTTACTTACTGAGGTAGGGCAAGATTCGAAATTGAGATTTAGAGGTGATGATGGTAATGATGATAGAGTATTCCATTAAACGTTAAGAAAAAAATGAAAAAGTTAATATTCTAGCAAAGTAAGCAGTTATTTTTAGCATAAATCTAATCAAGGTTTCAATATATATGTTATTCCAAATCAATATTAAAAAAAAAAAAAAAATCTGGTGTGAATCATTCACACAACTTTCTCTTACTGCAATTAATATAGTTACAAAATAGACAGATTTTTGACAATAGATTTTTTTCAAAGCTCTAACTTGAATATGCAAGAGTGCGGGAGGGTTACATGGTGGTAGGCACCCTTGGCTCAGGTAGTCATTTCAATGTAGTTACTTTGTAGTCTAGAAGACAGCGTTAATAATCCTGAAGAAGCTCAAATAAAAATGAAATTTAACACTACATACCCTAATATAATATTTTTTTCTCAAAAAATAATGCCAATAATTCGGTAAATATCATTTTTTTTCATAAGAAAAACATTTGTAATTCTTACAAATGTTTCTTATTTTTTTTTTTTTTTAAACCCTTTAGCAACTTATTTTTATTGTGTGGATTATTAATTAAGATTACAAGAAAAATATACCATTAAATATTTTGTAATAAATTATTTTGCCAATAAACTATTTGTACAATGGCCTTTATATTCTATTTTAAAAGCAACATTCAGTTCAGATAATGTTATATAACAAAATATGTAGGTATGACTAAAACTTAACACTACTAGCTTGCCACTAAATATTTATATATTATTTGGTTCTATTTTAGTAATATTAGATATATTAATAATATTATATATTATAATTAAATAATATATTATTATAATATAGCTAATATAAATAAAAAAGAATATGTGAACTTTATTACTATATAAAATTTCCACAATAATTTGTAATGTCCTTGAATACAGTATATATACAGTATACAGTTATGAAAGCATTATATAAGCTTTGTAATCACTAGGTACATGCTTATGTCATCAGAATTAATAAACAGCGCATGTTTTTTTTCTCTTCAAGTTTTATTATTTAATTAAGCCACTTAAAAAAATTATCGAAATTTTTTAATATAAAACTTTTTTTAGAGCTAAAACAATTAATGGAAAATTTAAATAAAAAAAAAGCCTGGCGAAAAATACTCAGACTCTTTCTTACTTCAATTATTACAGTTCTAACTGATAATGAAATCTGAAATTATTACTAAAGGTTTACTTAGTCTTAATATTAGAGGTTAATGAGTTTTAATATTAGAGGTTAATGGTACCGGATTCTTTGAAACTCAGTTTTTCATTTATGTAGACTTAATACTACCTATTTTTAAAGGAGACCCAAATGGATCTATTTTGAAGTCCCCCAGTTAACCGCTGGCTCAGAGTATATACGCAAGGCTCTGAGTTCACAAGCAGCCCCAAAGCCACCTGAGTGTATGGCTCGTTGCCGCGGGCGATTCACAGCCCAGTTAGAGGAATCTCGCTCTAGCCGGAACTTCGCAATCGCAGAAAACATGGAGCGGTATCTCTTCCTCAGTCATGCAATACCTACAACGACCACTGTTGGCAAAGTACATTTGCTTTCTGAGCCTACAGTGCCTGGTGAATAGATCCACCATAATCCTTAACGCCATGCGGACTTTGGAGGCCTGCAGCGAGGGTCAGCTAACGTAATCTTTCGCTTGTCTTAGGCCTATATTTCTCCTCCAAGGCCCTGAGGTTTGCTGCGAACCCAGAACCTAAATGCTGATTTTTTCACTGGCTGAGAACACCGCAGAAAGGTTGCAGACCCATAAAAGGTAATATCCTTGCTACGACGGATAAAATACCGGATGTTATCCAGCATTGCGGACCCAGCCACATTTTCAACCATAAAAGGTATATTTGAACCTTCTCAGGCCAGTTTGTCCGCATTCTCATTGCCCCCATATCCTGCAATGCCCTAGCACCAAGGACAGAATAAGCTTGTCAGAGTTGGCCACCTTGGCGAGGAGTTGACTATAATTTATTCAATTCACACCATCTTAGAATTAACTTAGTAGCCACCGGTAGCTTGCAGCCTGACTATCGGAGGACATAACTATCCTCCTAATAACAACTTTATCATTCTGAGATTAAATATTAAGATAAAAAAAAAATGTTAAAACGCATTTAGTAATCCTTTCCCCAAATACAAAAGTAATAAAAATTACTTATCAGTTTCAAAATTAGGTTATCTCTCATAAATTGTAATTCTTATACATCTTGTTTTTAAAATAATTATAATATAATTTTTTTCATAATAACGACATAAATTTTATAATTGACATACTTTATGATTGTTGGCTGTCTGTACAGGGAATGACGATAAAGCCAAATCCACTGCGAACTGAAAAATCTTTGTGGTTCCCTTAGGTGTGTCAGTGTTTGAACACAGAATATAGTCGTCTGTAGAAAGTAGTTGTACACACCTACAGGGCTTATATGTATTGTGTGATGCTGGAGGTATTATTATTATATAAGTGTTGTTCTTGCTGTCAGGCTGGGATATCCCAGGGATGCCAGGATCCCTGAACAACTGGCTAGTCTCTCTGGGAAACATTCGTCATAAATAGTATAAGAAACAAATTCTGTAACTTCATCAACATAACATAACATTAAATCTTTCCAAAACATACGCATATTTAAACTAATAATAGTAATTAATATTATAATTTTAACTACAATAAAGATTAGTAACTAATAAAAATAATTTTTAAGAATTTATTACCTGATTATTGAATTAAATAATATGAAGTTGAACAATGAGTAGCAATGGTTAAGCAGCGCGCAATCAGCTTGTGTAATGTAGGTCAAAGGTTATGTAAGTTTACAATAAAACTTGTTCAAACAATTTTATTATCGTTTAGGTCACAAAAAAAGATACCATAATGTTAATAAGCCTAGTTATTTATATGTTTATGTTAATGAATAATAACATATAGATAATAATTATTTTTTTTTTATGTGTAGAATTTTATATAAATAAAAAGTATATTATAAAAAAACTATGGCCTTGTCAAATCTGTTCCAAATCCCCACCTTGGCCCACATCTTCCATTCTCTCTTCATTGTAAACTTTTTTTTCTTTTCCAGCCTAGATATGTATATTTTCTTCATTAATTTATAATTAGAAGGTCGAATCTGTGACAATGAGAACATGTTTAGTATCCATTTTGCTATGATCATAAATGTTATTTTTATAACATTTATGATCATATGAAAATTTTCATTCTGATATTTGCATAGCAAGTTTTCATTTAAGAAGTGGAAGTGGATTGTTTCACACATATTTTTCTGCCTACATTCCTCCAGTTATAAGAAAGACATCTTTTCCCTGATACCTGCATTATTTTGTAGTCACCGTACGCTTTCCAGCGTTCGTCCATTTTCAGGGTGTTTTGATGAATAGCGTGACATCCATCAACTAGAGGAGAGCACGCACGCGCGCGCGCATACACACTTAATTGCTCTTAAATTGTTGACCAAGATAGAACATGGAAACGATTAAAATGATCATTCCCTTTTTCTAATCATGAAACTTTGCCCAACACTCAAACAGCAAAGAGAATACAATTTTTAAATATATAAAAACATTTTAAAATGCTATAAACTTTCTAATAAATTCGTCAAATAATTATTCTAGATTATTTTTAATCTTTCCATCAACGATTCCAAATTTTTTCATAGAAGCCTTAAATCGCTGGTGTTTTAGAAAAACTGCTCAACTCAGAATCTAAAACGAAGTATGTAACGAAAGGGCCTTTCTTTTAATTCAGTAGCTCGTTTAATCTGTTTAAAGAAAATATTAAACTGCACATCCGCTCTAAGATAAAAATCTGTATTGTATCGTATTACTCCTGCGCTACTAGTACTGTAAAGAGTTATATGGATGGCTATATTATATTTTTATATATTCTGGCTTGTATTAAAACACTTGTTTATAAAATATATATTGTTTACGTTTTTCTGCTGTTTATCTAAATATGCAGAATAAATGTATTATGTGAATGGTGTGATTGACTGTAAAAAGTACATTTAATCTAAGAGGAATAAACTAATATGAAAAAAAATGCTGACGTATTATAAATAATTCTATGCAACAAGCGTCAATGACAAGAAACAAGGTCTGTTCAATAGAACAAATATATTTTCGTTCCTTATTCCTTGAAAAGTTATGTTGATTAGATTATTTACAAGAATTACAAAAAAAAAATAGTTCAGATATTTTATTGAGGAAATATTTCAGATAAATTAGCAGTAAACTATTTTGTAATTTCCTTTATAATCATCTTTCTATTTGTTTCTTGAATTCTCCCGAATTCATTAACAGATCTTAATCTCTTATGCATCTTTGATGTTTTTATTATTCTTTCCTCAAGACCTTTGAGACTTTTTATGATTTGGAAGTCCTGGCATGGCCGGTACTTAATGTAACTTTTCAGAGGGCCATTGTTAAATCAGTAGTGCATTACATAATTCCATTACCAGATTAAACTTAAATATCTTTCAGCAATGAGGTTGTTTCCATTTATTTTATCCGCCAACGTAGGGTCATAGATTGTTAATTAAAGACAGATTCAATAAATTAAAAGAATAACAAAAGAACAAACAAACAAAAAAAGATGATACTACAAGGATAATAATAGCTTGGTGCACTGAAATGTTTCTAGAGGTGATACGGTCTCCTGAGTTTACACAATCAATGTTGGATTTTATTACCCTCCGTGATAAACAATGATACCCGCGACAGCCCTCTCAACAACTACCTGACTACTGCCGCTGATCTCTGTGATCACTGAACCAATGTTCCTATTCTTTAACTTACTCTCCACTTGATAAGACAAACATTATTACAATACTTCTTTTGTTAAGCTTCTTCTCTGCAATGATTCATTAAATTAATCTTTTTATAAAACAAAATAACACTTCCTCAGTTGTAATCAATTATTGTTATATACTTGTTTATTTAACTGCATGATTCCAAATTCACTTATGACTAATTAAGTTTGTCGCGTAACAACAAACTAGCCAATCATGGCCAACGATTTGGCCTCTTTTCAAAAAAAAAAAAACTCCTAAAGTTAGAGCGGGATAATAATCAACAAAGGCGACAAAAGAGTGAATATTCCGGCATAACGAGGGGAAACGTACAAGATTACTAGACTCATATCCAATCAATGGTCTACTAATTATAATAAAATCTCGTGTGAAACATTCTCATAGTTTTGATTGATAATTTCTTAAAAGTTCTAACTTTTAGGTTCTCACGCGTTGGTCTAGTGGCTAGCGCACTCGACTTTCGTGCGAGAATTCAGGGTTCGATTACCTTGAGGGCAAAGTCGGTGTTGACCCAGCATCGTGATAAAAAGTGGGAAGCTACAGTGAGTAGCGCCGGAATTAATTAACTTTTAGTTTCCTTAACCACCAATAGATGGTGGGAATAGTAAATATGTTGTTTGGCACTCTAGAGGCAAGAAGCCTAATTAATGCCTCAACTCTCACAGAACTTCCATAAGAAAAATCTTTGAAAGTTATTTTTTTAAGAAAATTGAAAAACCACAATTCGAAACTTCGCATTTCTGAGTAACAGGGATTTCCTTCATTTTTTTTTTCTTCAACAGATTTTAATTTTCCTCTACAATATACAGTTATAGTTAATAAAACCATAAGGATTTTAAAATAGCAAATTAGAGAAAAGCTTGAGGTCACTTACAGTCCCAGAAATCAATTTTCCTGGAAAAAAGATGAAGTTGCAAATATGTTATAGGCCTACATATGTTTAGTTAGTTCTGCAAATGAAATAAAAAAATTCGTACTGTTTTTGAGAATATTGCGAAAAACTGAAGAAAAAAAAAACATTTGAAAGAAATTTTTTTAAGACTGCAACTAAACGGAATATAAAGTTTAAGTTTCCTGCGCTTTGTGGTGTTTGAGATGTTTTATTTGTATATAGGAACCCAAAAACACACACACACACACACACACACACACACACACACACAAACTAACAGACAGTCCTCACAATATGTATTTCAATGTCAAAAATTTGAAGAATGTAATTTTCTACTAACAATAAGAGAAAGCATTAATATTCCAAAAGTTTTAGCAAATTTCTTTAATTAAGAGGAACAGTCTTCAATATAGATTTAGAGATCGGAATATTTAGAATAAGATTTTCTATAAAGCCTTCTAATCTTTAATTAGCTTGAATTTTAAATACTAATTACTAAGATACGAAATTCTGTTGTTGTATGATTCCACTTAAGAGTGCAATTAGACTTTCAGAATAACCATCCACCGAGATCACGTCTTCTTTTTTTTTCCTTCAGAAATCTGCTTAAAGCAACAAGCACAATGGACAAACTAATACAAATATTTGATCGTTCCGCCGCATTGGAACATTATTGCGAATCATAAATTGCTGATATTTAGTCAAAATTAATGTTATTTGGTGGCTAAAAATTCCGTGTCTTAAATTATATATTATGTAACAAGTGAGTTAAATCGCAAATCTGAACAAAAAGATGAAGAAGTATGAATATATTACTATGGGGGTCCATAAAAATCAGAATGCCAAACAATTTTTGTCCAGCATTGTTTGATTATCTTTATTTGACATGATAATTTATTTTTTATTTCTATGCTTTCTATAAGGTAAATAATAGTATCTCCTCAGCTAAGACAAACTTATTAATACTTATTAAAGATGAAGTATTATCAAGAACAAGATGCGATTTGACTTTACTACTTAATTCGAGTCTCTGGGAAGCCAAGTGATATACCATATTCAACCAGGTATAAAGAAAAGAATGGTAAAAAAAGTCTCTAGACCTTATCGAGGATGTTGGTCGTCATGCAAGGTTAGATATGATGGACATGAACTCATTTGAACTTCAGCATTCATTGACCATTAAGCTCTCTCTTCATTGCAGAGTGGCTTATGGCCATTCACCTGTCTCTCCTCTAATTATTTTGATTTATACAGTAATAATCATATTACCCGTTAGTCTTTTAATATATTCACAAGAGTTTCTTTAAGTAGAAACTATTCTACAATTTTCCTCCATTTTAAAATTTGAAAGAATAAGAAATATGATAAACTAAAATAAAAAGGAAATCTTAACCTTAGATATATTAAATGAAATATAAAATCATTGTTTTTTTAAGTTAAATCTTAATAATAAGTACATAATCATCAATTAGTGGTTTATTGCACCTTTTTTGCACGGACAGTTTACAGGATATATTCATCATTTCTTTAATACCATTAATAATATACTAATTTTTTTTGAAAATACAAATAATGATAGTTTCATTGAGAAAAAAGGGGCCATACTGTAAGAGGCTGAGAATCAACGTTGACCTAATGAGCCAATCTAAAAAATTCTGGTCTAGGAGGAGAAAGCAAGTGGTTAATCAGTTCATTTTTTGGCGTCAAGCTTGGAAACCCACAGTTACGAGCAAGGAAACTGGCGATTCGTTCTTTCAGAGTATATATCATCCAATCAGGATTGCTCGCTTAGGATTATAAAAAAAAAATAATAATCACTGTACAAGGATTTTGGAAAATTCTTACTCCAATAAATTTCGAGTTATCGATAAAATTAATTGTGATTTTGTAATTAGTTTTTGTATATTTTCTTGCATCAGCGAGAAGTATTGCGATTATAATTCAAGATTCTAGAAACATGGAAAATCGCATGCTATTCCAACTTGATATAGGTTTAGCTATAATATATATACATCACGGTCAAAACCATCAAAAGCCTTTACTGAGTTTAGTGCGCTTTACTGCATGTTTGTCCAGTTATTCACATATTTCTTGAAAACAGCTTTAACTTATTTCTTCGAATTTTGTATTTTATTTATACATTATTATGGTTGTGGCATTTTTGTTTGAAACTTTTTTTGCGAAATTTGATTTTTGGGGAATTCTAGAAGAGATAGAGTTTACAAGTTCAATGCAAACAGCTGCTTTAAATTTTATTAAGTTTCTACTAACCATATAATACACTGGACATAGAATATGATAAGAGCGGGATTATGTTATTGGTAAAGGGCTGATTAGAATGCACAGGCGACGGTGTCGAGTTCAGGCAGCACTGCCATTAGATTTTCTCGCCTTTGGACCTCCTTAGCTTACTATTCACTGTGCGCAGTGTTTGTTTTGTTTTAGGTACGTCAACATCTGTCACGGCGCCCAGAGCTTTCCCAATGCATTGCCCGGCCTCCGGATATAAGTTTCATTAAATGCCCATCACCGGGTAGTGAGCTGTAAAGAGAAAGAAAATCTTAGGGCAGCGGTGCCTCGTACTTGGAATCTCTGCGTCCTAAACCTATACGCTCCCACTATGCTAATCCCGTCTTATACAGCGCTATAATTATAAACATGCATGGTGTTGAAGTAATGCCCAGCAGTTTTGTTTGGTGAACGAATATCGCTATAGATATTCAAAATAGGATTTGTCATGGTTTGGCCTGCCCATTTAAATTGTAAGTCATAATGGGATTACCCACAAGAACCCATGAAAAGGGCGCTTACCGATTACCTTTACATTTAGAGGAAACTATTTTTTTATATTCCTTAGCCGTTACCTAGCTGAAAAGTTTTCGTGCCAAATTTTAAAATGTCGAAAACGTTGGCCACAGACCGTAGGCCCAATTTCGGAGAAAGAATATAAAATAAAGAGTGCATGCAAAACGGATAGCACAAAAATTTAGCACTTTTTTTCATCCTGCGCCAATGGTTTGAAAAAGAGAAATATGCAAACGTTTAAGACCGAGATATCAAGAATGTATGCTGTGTTTCTTTTTACAAGCCGAAGGATTTTACTTAGTATTACTGGCGTCAGTCTGGCAGAGCTATTCCTAGACAGGAACCGGAGCATTCGCAGTAATGACCAAAATGGGAACTCCGGTGAAGCCAGCAGAAAGCAAGTCACCGGGCAAACTACAATAATTAGATTGGACATAGTGGAAAAGGTAGCTATTCAAATTGGCCAGAATCTAAAAAAATGGAATCAAGTGGGAATTCGGATGAATCGTCACAGAAGAAGGATATCTGCATTACCGTGTAGTTGTGGCTGTTGATGGAGTAGAACATAAATAAAACATGATGAGTGGGTCCAAACTTGCCTAGAAGACACAAACAGCGGAAGAATCCAATAGGAGAGGAATTGTTATAACCCGCATATGTTTATAATTATTACAGCTTACGCATTGAGAGAATGCTCCAGCGTCATTGGCCACAGATGTGAGGTGCCCTTAAAACTAATAACAAACCTTAAAAATAAAAAAGTTAGAAAATACTAAGTTTGAAGAAAATTGATTTTCCGAATTTACACATACAAAATCCATTACTTTTCATATGAAACATTTTGTAGGGAAATATTTTTCACATCCTTAATGGATTTACCAATCTACTTGCTTTAAAAAATAATGAAAAGTTAAATAAATTTTAAACAATAAAGAAAGGTACCACTTTGAATCAAACTAATTCAAGGTTAAAAATGCAATCCTAAATAAGATACATTTAGGCAAAGGAACGCTAATAGACAATTATTATATCGATTATGGCATATTATATCACTGATTGACGCATTCATTACAGAGTAGATAACTGTACAGTATCGATGCTAATCACAAAACAATACTAGGGAACACCAACGCCTACATTGTGAAGAAACAATTCTGCCTACTATCTTTACTTCCAAGGGCACCATCTTGTTGGGTGAGTCATTTCAGTTTTACTAATATTACATAATATGTAACTGTAAAGTAACTTTTGTGCATATAGGATCTTTAAATAAAAGTATAATCTAACAATCATAAATAGAGACAGCCCACGGATATGGACTATAAATAAATCCAGAATTATATTATTCAGTAAATAATTCACGGCGAGGCATAATGAAGTGATATAAAAATAATAATAAAAAAAAAAAAAAAAATAAGAGCAAATTATACGATCAGTAACAAAAAAGATTTAATTTACGTTAAGTTCTTTGTGACTAGTGTGGTAGGTGACAATTGTGTGCGATTGGAGGAATAATAAAAGGATGACCTCGCTATCATCATGGTTGAATGGGCTATCCATTCAGGAAGATCCAGGAAGATGTGGCGAGACAAAGAGTTTAAATATACTAAAATGTCTTGCAATAAAGATTGAAACCTAGCTAGATGGTATGAAATATTATACTTCTTACTCTTACTGCAATTTACATAGATATTATTAATTAATTTCCTTTAAACTTGGAACTTTTACTCAATCTTAACTGGCTCTAATATATATCTACACCTGAAAGTACCTAAAATAAAGTAATAACATCCCTTTGAGATAAGTGAAACCCAACCTTCCAGAACACCCCCAAAATTTTACTTATTCGGAGAAATGTTTCAAACAAAACTCCAAGTTTAAAGAAACACGTTCGTATCATTATCATTAAAAGGGAAATCATATTATGTAGGTAATAGTCTAAAATAATGCTTTAGAGGAAAGCATAACCTAACCCTTTAAAACGGAATTTTCCTTCCAAAAAAAAAAATGTTCAAATAAAAATGTTTACCTCTTTATATGAATAATTGATATAACAAGCATACAGAAAATCGCAAAAAAAATAAAATGCCATCGAATAAACTGTTACTACCGGTTGACCAATTTTGACCAAACCTTTTTGTGATCTCTTGGTGGAACTTAAACGAAATATCAAGTTCATGCTTTCGATGTTTTTGTTTTTGCTTTTGACATATTTTATTACACAAACAATTAGCTAAAAATCACTTTTTTAGTATTTTAGGCACTTCAAAACATGTATTTTTGTTCAAAACTCAATTTCGAAAATTTGACACGATCGCAATATTTCCTCTGACCACGACGAGTAAAGCAGAAAGTAAACATGAAGGTTTACATTATAGTGGCGGACATGGCAAACATGTTTTCACCATTTCTTCACCAATTAAACCGTAATATATTCTTAAATTTCCAGTTGATTACTTTCGAACAAAGGAAAAATGTGAAGTTGATCCTTCAAAAGAATTACGCCAAAGGTTTAAGTTTTTTGACTGAATAAAATAGAAAAACAAGCAGTAACCATACAAGTACATAAGAATAGAAGTGAAAAGTGGGGATAACTAGGCTAAAAGATTGGCATGTTTTTTGCGCTGGCTGATCTACATCTTGTAAAAGTAGTGATTTATACATTAGCATCAGCTGGCGGTCATTGACAACACCAACGACCTCTTCATCGTTATGTAACAATTCCTTCTATTAAGGAGGGGGAAAACAGGGTGTACTTAATGATTTGATGAATCATTTATTTTTTTGTGCGCTTTAATATTTATTTTTATATATCTTTTGTAAGAGCAATATCCATACACACTCACTTTATTCAAGGACTCCCCCCCCCCCACTATTAGCCAATCTGATAGTGAAACATTCCCAAAAATACATTATTACAACATTCACTTCAAACATTAAACAGGAATGGCTATCATCCATTCTACGGAATAATATTTCCTATTTATTATTTGGTTTTTAATATTTTAATGTGAAATCTTGTTTTCACTAGAAATCACATGTTTTTTGGATCGCCAAATCTGTAAATAATTAGTCAAAAATTGTCCGACGTTTCAATTTTGATACTTTGTTCAGGACATCAAAGAGAAATTGTTGCATGGATTTTTATATAAAGTGATGTACTTGTTCTACAACTTTCTCTCATATATCTAAGTATATGGGGTACACTATGGGATGTTCCTGCAAGTATTCTACTTAACAACCCAAAACATTACACTTGAAATTATACTATATTCACACGTCATATATTAGTTTAAACTAAGGCAACTATCAGAGTTTGTATTCTATACCACGAGCAAACTCAAGTTCAATCATCGACGTTGCACGTTCAATTCGGCATATTACACGTCAGATTAGTTCCCCGCGATCCGCAAGGAACGCCAACGTCTTATCTACAAACGAAGGCATCCAAGTTGGGGATGAAGTATCGTCCTGTTTACCCCGTGAAGTGGACGCCCCATTCTATCATCATCTATCTACAAGAGCGAAGAACCTTCCGTGCTACCAGCCAACAACAAACATCCAGTCTACATACCGTTCACCAAAGTCTATTTATTTCTCATTTACTTTTCTATCCTCATCTCTTAATCTCTTAATTAAGTCACATCCTTAGAATTATAAGCGTATGTATATTAATTATGGTGCAGTAGTCATAACATTTAGTTAATTATAAACCCTTGAAACTCCCACTACATCGTCAAAGTTGAGTATGCTCACATATCTGTCCAGTTAGCGTTCCAAGTTTAAAGGAAATCATTGTAGTGCTAAACCGTTAGCCGAGGAAGTATTTATTGGAGCAATATTAGCTGAATCCAAATAGACTTTTAAGAAGCTGCCTAAATTTACAATTAAGAGCTGTTCTGAATGTGATTGGAAATCACTTAAAAAAAAAAACTAAAAAACTCAAGATATAGTAAATAACCAAAGAAAGATTTTTATAATTACCAATACTATGTTTATTAATTTGACATAAATAAACAATAGACTAAATAACATGAGAGAGTTTGGAAATATTTCACAATATTTAGATATACATGTACCCTATTGTAATTTTTATTCTACTGTGAAATCTACTCTGTAACCTAAGGTGCAATTGTGCGCTTATAAAATTAATAAACAAAACAAAAAAAATATAGAAGGGGCATTGAATTAACAATACAACACCACACACACAAGAAATAGGGATATATTTGGAGGGGATTAAGAAGGGGGTGGGGTATCTGTATTTGTTGGCTTTCTAGACTGCACAACAAGGGATGTGTAATAATACCGCCTTCCGTCCTAGTAGCCTACTTATGGGGGCCGAGTACCGCAATACTTCTCTCTCACTTACTGAAACATCGGCCTCAATGTTCTACAGCCCGCAACAATCTACTACTTGGCCAATATTTCTAATATATATATATATATATATATATATATATACATACAAGGGCGTATCAATGTATTTGCTGATTTCATTTTGTAAACAAATTAATTAAAAAAAAAAAAAAAAAATTAACATTTAATTTCCAGTTGAATTCATTAAATTCCTACTTTGAATCCAATAAACATCCTAATAACGACATAGCACAAAAAAAAAAAAAAAAAAACAGAACAGAACCTTATAAATAAATTGAAAATTCAACTTTTGAGAAAAGCAACTCAACACAATCCCCCCCCCTCCCGACACCATTAGAAAATAATTTTAGAACCAAAATAGAATCTCTAGTGCAAAAAACTCTCGTGACTTTTTGTTTCATTTTTATTTTATTTGTCTCATTTTTAGGACTCTGGAGTCACATTCTGCGTAATTCCACTAAAAAGCTCAATTTTCAAAAGCCTTATTCTTTTAGGCTTTGAGAAAATTAAACTGTAAATTGTAGTGAAGTGGTTCACTGCTTTAGAGGAAAGCCTAACGTTACTATTTCTCCCCAGGGATATCCCCCCCAAAAATCAATTTTCTCACAGAAATAATGCTTTCATGTGTTTAAATAGTATAAAGTTAAAAAAAAGAAGAAAAGTTTAAGCCTTTTTGAGAAACTGAATAAAAAAAAAAATCAGTAAGTAAACCACTTCATTGTGGTTTAAGGAGACATCTCTATGTAATGGGGCTCATGCCGGATCCATTTTGTAAAGCCTGTGAGACAGAGGAGGAATCCATCTTATGACAGATTGTTTGGATTGTAAGGACCTTTGGTCGGAGCAGTATGTCTGTGGAAGAGCTTAGGCTATTTCCACTTGTTATTATCCGATTTGTTCGGACTGCGGTAAATCTTAGATGGATTAGACCCGGGCCTGGATATTTGTACTAGACCCGGTTTGTTGTTTTTCTGGGGTAGCTATATGGACCCAGTGAGGCTTTGTTCCCTCCCCACACACAAATAATAATAATAATAACAAGTGGCACTTCATGTTGATGGATTTCGACTGAATATTCGTGTCAGATGCTGTAGTAATACCTAAACACACGCATACAGATCATTTCCTAACAACAGGAGACCAAACCAAAACAAAAACTCAATTTGGATAAATTTGTAACGATAGCAATAGTTTCTCTTACTAGCAATAAGAAAAAGTAATAAAAAATCTGAGGTGACACAACCATACGACTTTCTATTGAAGCGAAAGCATGTTTCACAACTTCAATCCATAAATTTTCGTAAAAGTGATAATAATTTAAATAAATTCATTATTTGATTTTTTTTTTTTTTTGTTAACGTACATCAAATTACTAAGACATTCATCAATGCACATTAGAACATCCTGCACTGAAATCACTCTATCAAGTTGCCACGTTTCAAAACAGTATTCCGCTGAAAAGTCAAAACAAGGAATCTTGAGTGCTGCAGTAATACTGCAAAGCAATGTTATATATGTATATATAAACCTATGGCGCAACAGCCCATGAAGGACCAAAGCTTACCAAATGGCGTTTTTTTATTGGATGACGTGTAGTAAGCACGCCGCCGTTCCCTCACCATTTATGTCTAACACCGACTTTGTCCCCACACGGGAATCGAACCCAGAATTCTCCCATCAAAGGCAAGTGCGCTGGCAACAGATCAACGCATGAGGACAATGTATTACAATATTTTATTAAAAAATTGTTCAAGAATTTTCTTTCATATATATATTATACACACTTGAAAATAATTACTCAAACAATGATTCATTAAAATTAAACCTTTGTTTATAGAAATTAATTCGGGACAATAACTATAAAAGCAAAAATTCAGAATATAAAACAGTAAGTGGTAATTAATTTATAATGAACTCAATTATACTATCAGATTTAAAATAACCTAGTTATTAACTAAATATTCTAGGATAAGAGTAGCGGTTTTTAAAGTAAAAATGAAATAATATACTGAAACCGCAATAAAAAAAAATAAAATAAAAAATTCATTGCGGTTTTATTATACACCTGTATGTGCAATGGGAGGTTCCTAATCTCTATCATTCTTATATTACAGTAGATCTATTAATGCATTGTCTTATCCGCAATCTTTCTGCCTGTGTCTATTTGATATTAAAAAGAGGTATTTCTATCTAGTACATAAATCAAACAGAACCCAAATGTATGTTTGGAGAAAATTATGGCAGAATGATGTTTATTGGAGTGTATTATAAGTAGATATCAATTTATAGAAATCATATTGCATGCATAATGTGTTTTTCTGGGATTCATTATTAATGGGTCCAATCCTAAACGTTTTGGTTCAGATTCTTTCAATATTGGTCTCTTAGTATTACGGCATACGAAATAACTGGTATGGAATAGTAATAACACTCACTCTTACACAATAATAACACTTATACTGGCAAATTTTATTCAAACTTGGAATTTTTACCAAACATTTGGTTGGAAAAATGTTTCAAATAACAGTGTTAAGCTTATATCTGATAGTTAGCCATTTTCGAGAACATTCCAGAAACCGGATTCAGTAAAGTCGCCCTAGTGGTTAATTGAAAAATACATTGCACTGAAATGGCAATTTTTATTATTATTATCAATGGTTGCTCGAAGGCACCTAAGCAATATAGCTAAGCCAAAGAGCTACTCCTAAAGGGTTCTTCTCCAGCAATCTACAGGTCATCAGAGATATTGTCCGTGATAGCTTGCTTCTTTTTGTGGTCATCGACCAGTTTTGGGGGTTCGCGTATCATCAGGATGCTTTTTGTCAAACAGTGTGATAAGATAGATTTGCACAGAGCCGTAAGACTCTGGGGCGTAATTCCACTAAAAAACTCAATTTTGAAAAGGCATAATTTGCACTGAGCCGTTATCTATGTTATCACACTATTTGACAAAAAGCATCCTGATGATGGGCGAAACGCCCGAAACCGGTCGTTGACCACAAAAGAAGCAGGCTATCACGGAAAATATCTCTGATGCTTTCCAGCTTGCGGAACCAACCACAACATCTACAGGTCAATCTATATTAAGATATCTTTAATCTCCAACTTCCTCCTCTAGCATTCTCGTGAAAGCCGTTATCTATGTTATCACACTGTTTGACAAAAAGCGTCCTGATGATGGGCGAACGCCCGAAACCGGTCGTTGAACACAAAAAAAAGTAGGCTATCACGGAAAATATCTCGGATGCTTTCCAGCTCTGCGGAACCAACCACAACATCTACAGGTCAGTCTATAATTTAAGATATCCTTAAAATCCAACTTCCCCCTCTAGCATTCTCTAACTCTCTTGAGAGTTTTTGGCCTCCTAAATAAAAGGGGTATAAGCCTCACGCGTTGGTATGGTGGCTAGCGTACTCGCCTTTGGTGCGAGAATTCAGGGTTCGATTCCCGTGAGGGCAAAGTCAGTTTGACCCAGCATCGTGAGAAAAAGTGGGAAGCTAGAGTTGGTAGCGCCCTATGTAGCGAAGGCCGGAACTAAAACGACGAAAGAACCGCGGCATGCTTACCACACGTTCCCCAATACAAATCACAAGCCTTGACCATTTACGGGGTGTTGCGCCATAGGTTAAAAAGTGATAAATAAATGGGGCCACTGATGTAGGTAGTGATACTCAGTTTCCCTGACTCCACTGTCACAATTCTCACAGAAAGGACTAGACGTCCTGGGTAAAATGACTGGCTACCCAAGTGTTTTTAATATATACACCTAATAAGATCCCCCCCCCATAATAATTTAGAAGGAATCTTAAGTTGTTACAGCTCCTTCAGAAGACCTCAAAAATCAATTTTCATAGAAAAATATTTCAAATGAAAGTGATAGGCCTTCATAATATGCATAATTGTATAGAAAATTGTGGCACTTCTGGTAGATTTATTTTGACGTTAGCGTCGGATGTGGTGGCATCTAAACTTAATATCGAGGTTCATTTTTCCGCTATTTTTATTTTTTGATTTCTTTGGTCCATACTCGCATAATTTTTCCTATTATTTGAAAATTATAATATTGTAATAACAAAAACATAATAATTATGCATAAATAAGTTCCTCCTAATGGTGGTGGTACAAGTAATTATTTCGAGAAAAGAATAAAAATTCAATTTATACTTATATAAAATCCAGAATCACTAGCTTTATGAGAAGAGAACCTCTAGATATATCTTAAATTGAAGATAAAACACAAACGATTTGTTTTTTTTTAAACGCGTATAAAACCTTTAATTATATAATCTTCTTTTGTTTGTATGTGTATCTTTTTTATACACACACACATACATATATACATGCGCACACATAGAATCTACAGACAAATATTAGTTATATAAATGTTTACATTCTGTAAATATGAGTTTTATTTTGTGTCTGTTTTGGAGGCGAGAGTTATGTAATAATGGAGTATGTAATACATTCACTTACAACGTGATTTACTTTTTTTTTTGTTATTTTTCAGTTCATAAAAAACTATATATGTAATTAAAATATATATATGCATTTATATAAATGTAATAAAAAAAATAAGTAACAATGACAACCATAGTTTCATTTATTACATGAATACAGCTTATAGAGAATATTATTTTTATTATGTACTATTTTTATATAAGTTATTATTCAATAATTTATTTTTAAGTTTATTTCTTCGTATTCTTTTTTTTTTTTATTAACACATTCTTAATTATTAAATTTTGTATGTTTATATTTTTATTCTTCGGGTGATTGCGCCGAAGGAGGAATGAACAAATCTTACATTAGGTATGATTGAAGTCGAAGATTTTCTCCTGGCTAACTAGGAGAAGAAGCATTGAAATACATGCGGAAAGGAGGCAAAGAAGATCTTAGACAGACGATAAATCCGGACGTAGAAGAAGGGGAAAAAGGATTAGCCATTTCTTCAAAGATCATTGTGTACACCCGGCCGATATCCCAGGCAAACAACAAGAACGTTTACACCTCCAGTAACACAAAATACCTTTCCAGATCTTTTAAGTATCAGTCGCATTGGGTTTTCAACCACAACATTCACACAAGATAGGATAAGTGACTTTATACTTATTTTTTTTTCAGTATGACTTAACGTCCAAATATCAAATTAGTATCGTGGACGAGGGCGGGAGCGCATAATTTACTATTAATATTTTTTAAACAAATAGCAGTTATATGCGGATTTCGAACTGGGAACCTCCCAGTTACAATTGCTAATAAATATTCTACCAATCCAGTTATTACAATAAAATGCAAGCGAACCTCGAAACATGTTTTTGCGGTGATAAATCAATTTCGAAAATTTGGCACGATCACAATACTTCCTCTTTCTTAAAAGAAGTAAGAGAGAGATGAAAAAACTAGAAGTTTTTTTAGTAAAAATTATGGGTTTATGATTTCAAATACATATTTTAAGATAATTACATATTATATTTTAAAGAGAAATTGTTCGGTGTTGAACAAAATGAGTGCGTAATGGATTCGAAGAAAAAAGATATGTTATCAAAAAATTGGTTTATGAGATAACTGTGTTAAGCAATTAAATAAGGTACTTATTTTGATATAAAAGAATATGATGATATAATTGTTTCCAGATTTTTTCTCCTTTTGCTCTTAAGAAGTTTTTGTATACTTTTGTTTTTTTTTTTTCTCCTTAAGAATTATTGACGTTTATAACAATTATTGCCAGTTTTTCATATTTTATTATGTATTCATTTAACCAATCTACAAGATATTTTTAGGATATGATAATAATAAATACAGAATAATAATACCTGTTATGCAAACATAAGGCGTAAATGTTAATAGTAATTGTATTTTGTTTGTATTTGTGTATAGATATATATGCGCGCACACAAAACACAAACACACACACACACACACACACACACACACACACACACACACATAGACAAACAAAAAGTGTGGGACTGTACGCAAACTCAAGGGCAATATCGTGTTACATAAGAGAGAACCGACTCTTTTTAAGTATTGTACTAGTATACAAAGATTATGTAGCTAGGCTGTCTTAGTCACAGCTACAATCTTTTTAAAGATCAAAACCTTGATCTGTTTATATGCTATTTTACTGGGCAAACTCAGGTCAACAGGAAGCTTGCATTCTTAAGGTCAAATCTTTTCAACAAAACAAGAATGATCTATTGTTTGTCTGATTCTAGTCCATCTATAATTTTAACTTCAGAAGTTTTCTATTATTTTCATTGTAATCTTTCATTTATATTATGTATAATATATATATATTATATATATATCTAATATATATATATATAAAAATTGATTTTAAAAATGTTTAAGGGAAGGGTGAATGGGATAAGCTATCTTATAAAATGATACATTGTTCAAATAGCATTGAAGGCAACACGATGTGAATATAAATAAAAAAATCAGAAAGACGAATGTGAATTTAGAAGAAGTGAAAGCTGTATGATTGAAGTGCACTAGATTAAAAGAAAAAAAAAAAAAATGAAGTTGGAAAGATTCAGACGAATTTCTCTTTGTGCAATTTCTGCAACTGCCAAATCTGCCTAACTTAGAAGTTATACTGAAATGACACTTTAAATGGTAGCCAACTACACCATCCCTAAATAGAATTTTCCAGAGAAAATTTTCAAATAAAACTTATTAAACAGAAATTTAAATAGAAAATAGTTGAGAGAAAATTGCAAAAGAAAAAAAATATTCAAGAAAGTGGCAGGCAATTCAAGCAAGTATCTTGATTTATGTTGAATGACTCATTAAAGGCATGCACACAAACGAAAAAGGATCCTAGGGGCAGGAGTGTCCAAAACTTTTGAATTATCTGGGCCACATTGGTAGAAGAAGAACTGTGATGGGTTCACACTTAAAATACAAACACTAAGCCTAGCTGATGAGCAAAAATATAAATTTTCTGATATTCCGTGCTAGCGTCCTCCTTTTTACATATTACTTATCCTTAAGTGATAACTCTGACCGGTACTTTCAATTAATGATTGCATTCTCACTCTCTCACTCCTTTCCAAAGGGCCGAAGTAGATGTCCCGCAAGGGGGCAGCATCTTAGAGGCCTTATCCTGCATAAGGTTTACAAGGCAGACTTCCAACTAATACCTTCCTTTTTACCCTCCCTGTGTTGACCATATTGCTCCTCAGAGTCCCAACACAATGATTATGCCCCCAGTGATATTCTCACAATTTTTGAAAGAACTTTAAAAAAATATAGAAAATTAAATTAAATGAAAACAAATGTCAGCATATAATGTATTGACCTTATGAAAAATGATTTCCCCTCTTCTCTTTAATACAACCAAATTACTCTTCAAGTCTCTGATGTCATAAGAAAGAAGAATTTGCAAATGATAATTTCATACAGGGATCCTTCAACGTTCAACCAAAAATCTTACTGCGATAATAGGCTTACTTTTGCGACAATAAATACAGATAAAGCAGTGATTGAATTAAACAGTTTAGTGGTCAATGGCATAGCTATTCATTTACATAATGAAAACAGAATACATCAATAGATATTATTAATACAATAAAAATTATAACTCTTTCTCTTCTATTTAATATTATGCATAATGAATAAATTTCAACTATAATATCCCATCCATCATCATAATTTTTAAGGTTTATTTATTTTCATTATTTTTTTATTGTATTATATATACTGCACATCATAGAGATGATTTCCACTTTCACTCAGATTAATATTAAGAAAGTGGAAAAGAGAAAATATTCTTTTTATTATTATTATTATTATGACTTTATAATATTAGATTTCACTTTGCATCCGCAGCTTTATAATTAGAGTAATCAAAAGACTTTTTTTTTTGCTTTATATTTATGAAACTACTTAGTTAAAGGAAACTTTTCTCGCTTTCCCCCTTATGTTCTTTTGAAAATTATTTTTAAAAAACGTTTATAATAAACGGTTTTTAAAAAGACTCTTATTCAGGATGTCCATTATTCATATGACCTTAATTTCTTAAGGAGATACTTTCAAATTTGTCCTACAAAATAATATTTTAAGACTCTCCAAGTTGCAGAAGAGAAAAGTGATTGCATGGAATTAAATTGGGAGCATTAAAGTGAAAGAAAATTAAAAATTATGGACAAATAACCGGTAATTTTTGCAAAAGAGAAAAGAAGCTCGTGGAAAATTATTTTCCAAATCAATATGGAAGAACCATTAAGTTAAAAAGAGGACTATAAAGAGGACAATAGAAATATTGGATTATTTATAAATGGAAATGAAGAGAATTATTAAAACAACAAAAAAAAAAAAGGAAAACTCCAATTGATACTGTTCATGCAGCTTTGGGAGCCTTAAAACTCTGCTGTCCCATATGGTGCGATCAAAATGGAAATTAATTTAGACAATATTTACATTTTGTAATGTCGTTTTTAGTTTCATTTTAATCGTAACCTAGTGGAAAAGCCATTTCTTAAGTATGGTAGAAAGAATGAAAATCCGGTCCATGGAAGATTCTTTTCGACCGTTCTTATATGAAGGAAAAGGATTGTGAGATTCGGTCTTTTTAAAAAATAAGAAAACTTAAATTCTTTTGTAACGTTTCGACAAATATATTGTCTTTTCCAAGGCATAAAAAAAAACTATCAAATAATCTTCAAAACATAAAAAATTTAAAAACTTATATATAAATTTGGAAAATAAAAAGTTGAGAACTCCTCAACATCACAGAGAATGATGTTCACGTTGTGATGTATGACGATCACAAATTTATATATGTTTTTAAATTTGTTATGTTTTGAAGATTATTTGATAGTTTTTTTTTATGCCTTGAAAAAGGCAATATATTTGTCGAAACGTTGGCCAAAATTAAGGTTTTCTTATTTTTTAAAAAGACATCTCACAATCCTTTTTCTTGACGGTCCATGTTTCTCTTGGGTATTGTCTAAACAATGTGCTCCTTGTGACGCGGAGCAATCACCGAGTTAAGCACGAATTAATAGATTTATTAAATGAAAAAGTTTTTACTTGCCACGAAGTATTATATGGTATCGATACTGGCGGTGCTCCAAGCTACGCCGATATTATTGCCTTTGCCGAGAATGGGAAATCAGTAATGATCCTGGATCCCATAATTCGGTATAAAACTAATGACTGTGATCAGGCAACAAAGGTGTATTTGGTGAAAAAAAGCCATATATGAAAAGGGCATTCTTTATTTTAAAGAAAAATATCCCTATAGGCAGCGATATGGCGATAGGGATTACATCGTTCACGGCCTGTGGTTTGGGGTAAGAGGTGTTATCCCGCAGACAACTCGAAGTTATCTTGACCGAGGTCGGTACTGACCCATCTAAATTGACAAGCCTAGTAGAAGTCAATTATTATAGACTCGTAAGGCATTCTACATAACCATATATATAGCGACTAATTTTTTTTCCCCCTAACTTATTGATATCTTATGTTCCCTCATCAACAAAATATTTTATTTTCTTCCTATACGCTCTTTTGCATGTATTTTTGTTTCCATCGTATTCCTCGATGCGACGCTTGTAATAACGCTCGCTTTTTTCTTTCTTTCTTTTTTTTAATTTGATTATCCACGTACCTTTGTCTTGCGATAGATTAGAATGCTGTGTTTTTCTGCTCCTCAACAAAGTTGAGCAGCCCTTTTTTTTTATTGTAACAATTCCAAAACAATAAAATGTTTCTCTCTAGATTCTACCCTAGAACGAAAAGATTTTATTCTAAGTAAAAATTTGTGGGAGAAAAAAAAATTAAACATACTTTTTTTCTCAGGAATAACAAATTGGACATAAAAGTGGAGCAAATATTCAAAGCATGCCGCCGCAAGTGCAAATATTAAGAAATAAATATACAAAAATTTGTATTACACCGAGCAGTTAAAATATATCTAAGTTCAAAACCTGTTTTTAAACTGTTTGTTTTTTAACGTTACAAATTCCAACATGAATATTTTGGTACTAAAAATTAAAAAAACAACAAAAAAAAGTTTTATCCTAGTTTAGTTTTAATAATTATCACATTTTTCAAACATAATAGATAAGGAAGCGTGAATAAGAAATAATGAAACGATTTATATTTGAAAAGTGAGGCGAAGGGAATGTGTATGAGTGATCAATAAATATACTAAATGAGAGAGATTCCAAAATAATTAAATATAACAAAAATAAAGAACTGAATTTAAGTCTTTATCCTCAACAAGTACATTGGCATTAACCTTAACATTGTATTATAACTAAATGTGGACAAATAGAATTAAAAAAAAGAAAGATTATAAATCATAAAATAAATAAACAGGACTTGTCTATTTTTGAAAGAGAACAAAACAAGGTGGCAATGACCGCGTCCAACTAAGCAAATCATATTCTATCTGTAAACTAAAAAATAAAAAAGTAGATGGACAAAGGAATCACAAACAGTTGATTATATAATATTGGCTTTTATTAAAAATATATCTATATATATAAATATTTCAACAACAATAATTGCATTAAAAATTGCAATTTTTTGATAAATGTTGTTTTTTCTTTCTTCCAATTACTTCTAATAAACATAATACTTAGTTAAAAATATTTTTCACAAATCCACCAACCAAAATAGAATTGAAATCACTATCCTTCACCATATATAATTTTGAATGTTATAACTATATCTATTTTAAATTTAATAAATCACTTGAAGTAAATATTCAGAAAAATGTAATTCTACTATGTGTAAATTTAGAATATTATTTAAATTATTTTCCGATTTTTGTTAATTATCTTCTGATGAATATTAATATAATATAATAGTAGGACCGGACATTAATTTTTTTGATTATATTTATTTTTTGAAATATTATGCTGCTAATTATATAAACAAGAGATTATTATGAGCAGTAATGTGAAAGTATAAAACCAATAAACTTTAATATTAAAATTCAGGATATGATAAAAATAATGGAAAAAAAAAGCAACAATTAAAACTAAAGAACTGGACAAAAGTGCACTTTTTCTCATTATAACTTGAGATAGTTTATATATTCTAATTTGGCCGAGGAAAAGGAAAATTAAATAAAGTAAATTCCTAATAGAATCAATTTTCTCAAAGTAACTATTGAATGATGATAGATTATTAGAATCTTAGTTAGGTCCTTTCACTCTGTTCTATACTTTCTATCAATGATATAATTATAAATTTTCTAATTAGAATTTTATGAGTATATGTGTATATATATATCTACGGGAAAGTTATTATATACTTGTATATGAATCAGGGAAAGTTAAGCGGCTAACATTGCACTTTTTTTTTTTTTATTTCTTTTACTATAATAGGTATCTTTTCTAAATTACATTTATAATGTGTAGGGAGAAAATAAATTTCGATTACGTTCATTTATATAGTAGAATGTATTAGTTTCGTTCAACTTCATTCATATCAATTATTTCATCAAATTAAATGGCTATTTATTGTTAAGTATGGTTGAGGTAATAAAGAGAGTGACTTGCAATTATTTATAGTTGGATTTACTTCAGTGAGGAGAGTAAATGAGGTGGTAAATTATCAGATTATTAAACTCTCTGAGAAGAAAATGATTTAGGATCAACTGGCAATATAACTGTAATTTTTTTCATAGCAAATTGTTTGTTAGGACTGGTGGCTTTTTCATTAATTATTGATAAATTTTTTTATGATTTTCATGCATTTTAATGAGGAATAAGAAGGCTATACATTTTCTTTCTTTTTTAAAATCAATATGTATCGCACTAGCACTCCTGAAACAATTTTAACGAGACTAGTGTTATCAATATTACGCTGTTCTGATTAGCGTATCAAATACGCTATAATTCATTAGATGGGAAGGTTCCAGGTATGAGCTTTCCAAAGCCCTTCTTAGCCCATAACTAAAACGAAAACGTCCCGGGTCTAGAACTAAAATCCCGACCCGATCCTGATCCACATAAGATTCAGAGCAGTTCAAACAAACCGGGCAATAACCTTATAGGACAAAAAAGGCTAAGCTCTTCAATAGATATCCTGTCCCGAAATGAAACTAAATCTCAAAATCCAATCAGTCTGTGATAAGAAGTTTCTTACATAATTCTACAAAATGGATCTTGCATGAAGCCTAATTAAGTTAGATATGTCCATTACTGGCCCTGCCCTGTCGGGGAACCACAATCAGCCCTAACATAGCCGCCAAAACACATACAGACATAAACTTAAAGTCAAATCTTATGTGACCTAATCCAATATGGTTCTCTCCGGTTTTCCCGTGTATTTATTTTTGAATACTATATCTGTGATACTAAAATGTAAAATAATGCCTACTAAATTAGATGTCGTGGATGGAGGCAGAAGCACAGGCTTTATTATTAATATTTTTTCAAGAAATGTAAAATTAACGATTATACGCGGTTCTTAAAGTAGAGAGATATTCCAGGTAAAAAACATGCTCGTAACCACCTTATCAAACCGCCTCTTTATCCTTAAAATCATGGGAATATGTAATGCAAATGAGTGTTGGTATGCTGATCCCAAAAAATAAATGCACACTCACCAGCTTTCACTGCGGCCGCCTCTTTCATGTGAAAATTGAGTTAAAAGAAAATTTATCATTTTATTTATAATTGTACTATTAGGAGTAAGAGAAAGTCGACATCAGATTTTTTTATTTATATTATACGTACAAAAACACAGATATGAATGGAATCTGAATAGATGTTCTATGTTAGCCGTAGAGGCTTTGTATCCACTCTTCCTACAAAATTACACATCTACCTCATACACATAAGAAAGTTGGTATAACATTAGCGAGGCGCCATGATATTTGGAGCCGTAAGAGGCCTGGATCGCCAAGCAAATATGGACTAGCGATACATAGTTCGATTCCTGCCCTTGAGTTTGGTTTTATATGTTGTTAATGTGAGACATTTATAGTAATGTACGTTGTTAGTCATCCATCACCTCTATGACATTTGTTCGGTATTTGGACGTAAAGCCAGTCTAAAAAATAAGCATGACTTCAGAGGAAAATTGCTTTTCATAAGAAAGGCCGAAGGTGGTAAATTTCCATTAAAAATAGAATTGTCTTCATTGAGGATTAGTGACAGTAAAAAAACTTCTCAGTTGATTTATGTTTTATTTTTGTTTCACGAGATGTTTCAACCTAATGAAGACATCTATCATCAGTATACAAAATATTAAAAATTTAGCCATTTTTTTTTAACAGTGAAGAAAGAGTAGCAATGTTTATGAGAGTTACATTATGTAATGTTTGAAATGATAACATAATAAGGCTATTGTTTCATCAATGTAATAAGTAAATTTTTAATAATTCTGAAGACCGATGATGTCCTGGTTAGGTCTTGAAACGTCTCGAAAAACAAAAATAAAACATAAATCAACTGAAAAGTTTTTTATTGTCACCAATCCTCAATAGAATAATTCAACATCCACTTCTCAAAATTCAACAAAACTATCAGCAGAAAAAACACATAATTTGTCTTAACGCTCGTTAACATGGACTTCTCAGGGCAATATCGGCCTTCAAGCATTATTCTTTCTTTGAGGACAACATTGTACATCATGGACAATGATTTGTAGAGGTCCTTAAAGTGAAAAAATTAAGACCAACACTGCCTTCGATTCCAATCCAACAAATATAATTAAGTATAATTCTAACGAAGAAAAGAATTTAACCGAACATATTATATTAGGAACGCATTAATCAAGTATTAAAACTTAGCATTGATAAATATATGGTAAAACGTCAGGGTTTTCAAAGGGACAGAATACTTTTCTATAAACACATTAATTGTGTATAATTCTTAAAAATTGTGTAACAAGAAACAGAAAAATTGAATGTTAAAATAGAATGAAATACAAATATTCATAATATTAAAAATTACAATTGGAAAAACCTTTATTTTAGTATTCTTTTTTTTAATTTCTATACTTGAACATTGATAAAAAGTGGGGTATTATTATATTTAGTAATAAAACTTATTATGTAATCACCAACATATTATGTGTACGTACATATTGTTATCTACTGAATAACTTGTTATAAATAATAAATACGATTATTTTTTTAACAATATAAATTCAATCAATAATTCGACAATATATTATTATGTTTACTTCAACAATTATTCTTTATACATAATATAAACTTAACATCAATAATGCTATTGTAGATAAACAAGTTATTTTAGGCGTGGCATTTCATTAATTGTTAGGATTGGTTCTTGATAATTATTATTAAATTAACATTAACATGTTAAGTCTCCCCCCAGGATATAGGAGAAATTCGGAACACCGAATTTATTCTAGACAAAAAAATAAATTATTACTCCTTACAAAAAAAAAAAAAGGCAACTTTATTCAGTGATTTTAATGAAATAACTGATACCCAATTAAAAAAAAAAAAAAAAATGCTTAGCACTAAAAAGAGACTACCATTATATCATATGCATTATACAACTAACTCGGAGCCTCAATGACAACACAGCCTCAGCATAATCCTCTTATTGCCTAATTCTTTCTGTTTAAAAAAAAAACAAGAAATTAATCTCTAATTATTAAACCCCATGGAGGTCCTAATTAGTGAGGATCATATTAGAGACGAATGTAAAAAAAAAAATATTATCAGAAATAAAAATTCAAACTGATCTAAATAATTTGTGACCTTTATATATCCTTTAATAACAATTACTCTCCGACCCATTGGTATTATGGAATTACGTAACATCAAAGAAAAAAAAAGAAAAACCATCCGTCCAATTCTATTTTTTGCACGTGCTTATCTGTTATATAGTTACATAACTACTTTACAATGTGTGTTTGTAACTTTTTGTGTTTATCCAGTTATTTATTTTTTTATTTTATTGTTAATTGACAAATTTTCTTTAAAAATATAGGCTTTTAATAATCTTTTGTGTGGTCATAATTTTTAATAATGTACATAGTATAGAATCGTACACTGTAATTGCATATTAGAGAGGATATCTCACGTCGTGCTCTTCCACAGCTTCCTAAACGAAAGCAATTATCTCAGAAAAATTGTTTTAGATAAAACTGATAGAACTATATTCTGTTCAAAGAACAAATTTGAAGAAATTTTGGAAGCGTTTTTGAAGAAATAGTGAAAAAAAGAAAACTCAATAAAGTTAAATTTTTTTCACTAAATTCGAGAAAACAAGGGCAGCGTTGTGCTGGTCAACGCACTGAGGAAACTCCGTGCACCAGTGAGGCAATAGATATTGACCCACAAAAACAAAGGAACGATGAGTCTCCACCCATCTCAAAGTGGGGTTACTTGTTTTTTTTTAACTATCTGATAAGTATAAATAACAATAGAAATGATAAAAATTTCTCAAAAGTTTTCTTTCTAGTGAGAAAATGAAATGATAATGGGGAATTTAAACTGTACTACAAAATACAGTTTATCTAACAGCATACTCAGTGCTACAAAAGTGTCTAAATAAAAGACCAAATATATACTTAGCACTGACAAGTAAGTGTTTCTAACAGCAATTGATAACGGCAGTAAATTACGCTGTCCGCATAGAATAATCTATTTTTAATTTACTATTATCAATGTAATGAGATCAGGTTTAGCTGTATTTTCTATGAGTTTTTTCGCATAATTTTTGCTTCAGACAACACTGTCCATAACCGAAAAATGAGCTGTAGAGGCTCCTAGAAAGAAAAAATCTAAGAGCTAACATTGAACTCGAACCCGTGACCATCGCGTGAGAGTCAAATGCGCTACTATTGAGCTAATTCCTTCCATGGCTGGCCTTTATCGTTCCCTCTCTCATTCTCTGCAGTAAATTAAAGTCTAAAAATCGTTTTAATTAACAAAAATTATAATTCAATCAATATTACTATACAATTCATTGGGAAAGGTAATAAAATTTATTAAAGTAATGTGTTTTTCATCTAAAAAAAAAAAAAAATACATCATTTTGCATATATTGTTAAAATACTTTATATTTTAATTTATTTTTATAATTACACAAATAAGAAGTGGCTCAAGGGTAGGAATAATAAATTCAATTTTTATCTACTTATCAACTAGGTTAGCCTTTACTGTACTACATATTTATTGATCTGTGTATTCACTAGCACTATTATCATGATTATGAATAAAAATGCACAACAAAAGCAAGTAAAATATATGTGATAAATTTAGCCTAACATGGAGTAACTAAAGTACAAATGCACACGCGGTATCATTGTAATTACATATTTTATGGCTCATTTATAAATTTTTGTCGTGAAACTATATATTTGTCGTTCACAATACCTATTTTATCTGGCCGACAAACGGCATCCAATGATAACTGCCAATGACACAACAGGTTCAAAAAGCACATACATGGTAGGGCAAGCAAGTAAAGGTGGGTTCACTTGGAGTAGAGAAGCGGGCGAGAGCACAACTTGGTCTGAGCATGCGTTTACGACTTGCTTATTCAACTGAAGAACTCACGAACTTTTGTAGTTCACACGGTGCTCTCGACGGTCGTACAGTTTTCGCTCTTGTTCAATCATGGCTGAACGTGAAGCTGTGAAAGTTGTTTGTGAAATATTAATACATGAGTTGAAAAATCATTTGAAATCCTGGAATAAAAGAAAAAAGAGGCGTGTGTGGGTTCGGGACTGGGTGAAGAAGCGTTATGTACTCGGTGCCGCCAATAATATTTGCAGGGAGTTATCCTTGGAACATCCAAATAGCTATTTTCTTTAGAATGAAACCAAATCTGTTTTTGATTTTGTCAATAATGTGATACCAACGATTCAGAAAAAGGACACCAATACGAGAAGAGCAATTCCAGCAGGAGCGAAACTTCATGTCACCTTAGATTCTTGGCTACCGGTGATTCATTTTCCAGTCTTCAACATCTATTCAAGATACCCAAGAATACCATCAGTAAGAATACGACTAAAGCGGTCGTGCTCACTTCAACCAGTCGGAGATTTCACGCCCACCCTTTTCGAGGGCGGGCACGACCAGCTGGCCGATGGGTAGTGCTCTCGCCTGCTTCACTACTCTAAATGGAACTTTTTGTCAGGATGAAAAGGAAACGGACTGTAACATAGTTTTTACTTTCTCTTATTTAATCAATCTGAAGGACTTAATTTCTGGCCTGGGTCCCAACTTCTAAAAAAGGAGATAAACCAACTACTAACTGAGGAGTCTCTTCCTAGTCACTCTGAATCTGAGTCTTAAGGACAATGGAGAGTTACTCTACACAACTTGTTAGCGGCCAATTAACCAGCCAATTCCTATATTCATATCATAACTGAGATCCAGTCCAAAAACTATTAGTGTGTAAATATATCAAAAATTTTTAGGTTATTTCAAAACTAGATTCAACAGAATAATGATGCAAGTAAATACACATGCAAACAATTGAATAAAAGTAGCATTATTCAAAATCTAAGATAAAAATTTTTATGGTTAATTGTTGAATATTTTTCTTTTATAAATGAGTAAAATAAGTGGAATAAATATAGAACGGAGATTAGAACAACTGATTGTAATAAGTTACATATTTATTAATATTTTATTCCGGATATCCTGAGATATATAAATGTGGGAGCATCTGTTTTTTTTTTATTACAGACTAAAATAGAAAAATAAAAAAAAAACGGATTTAAATAACCCTCAAGAAATGATCAAAACAAATGAAACAATTAAAATTTGTAGAAAAAAAAAGAAAAGCGCTCTACAATTAAAGGAAACAATTTTTATTTTTGTAATTTTTCAGAAATGCCTGGCTATATAACAACGTTTTAATTTTTTTTAATTTTTTATTTTATCTCAAACTGTTGCGCATGTTATTCTTTCTAAGTGTGTAACATATTGGTTATGTAACTTTACTCGAGTTATTTTCCTTTACGTGTTTTAAATTTATTACTTTCAATTTTATCTAAATTTGCTTCATACTTTACAGGAGAAAAAAGAAGTAAACAATATTCTAAGTAAACTTTATCCTTTAATAGACACAAAAGGTAAAGTAGTGTTTAACTAAATGATATTTTTACTTTTTCTTACTCCTTCGTAAAAAAATCTGGTGTGAAACACTCACATAACTTTCTCTTACTCCTGTTCTCAAAATTATAATTAACGAAATTCGTCGAAAACTTGAAAAAACTGTTCAGTAAAAGCGTACTTCTGGTTTACTAAATCTCTTAAAACTTGGAATTTTGGCCATCTATTTATTTCTAAATAATTTTGTTCGGGTGATAGAATTGTATAATCAACTGTGGTAGCACTCTGAGAAAAACATAACCCCATCCCTCCCCTAAAAGTGCCCTTAAATGAATTTTCCTAGAGAAATGTTTTGAATAAAAGTTGTAGATCTTTGCATTTTTAGTTTATATAAGAAGTATCAAGAAAATCGTCGGAGCCATTTTTGAGAAAATCGCAAAAAAAAATAAAAAAAATAGTAAGTGGTACTTCCGTTGAGGAATTGACACAGATACGTAGTGTCACGGGAATACCTAACGGAATATCAAGTTCAACTTTTACGGTTTTTTTTTTGAGCTAGCTTTCACATACATACATACACACACACACACACACACACACCAATTGCTAAAAACCACTTTTTTGACTCAGGGGACCTCAAAACGGATATTTCCGGTGAAAACTCGATATCGAAATTTACACATTTACAATACTTCCTCTTACTAGAGTAAGAGGAAGTAAAAAGGCAGTGTTGTAATCGTTCCAAATATTTTGAATTCCCTAGAATTCGAAAAAAAAAATTTTTTTGCGAATGGTTTTTGTAAGGGTGTGAACAAAATATCTCAAAAACAAAAAAAATCGCAGAAAGCTCAAACTTGGAAACCGCATTTGAAGTTTTGCATGAAAAATCCATCAACCGAAAGTGCGGCTTTACTTAAGGGCTTTTTTTTTTCTTTTATTTGTAACATTTTCACAAGAAATATGATTTTTTGTGAGTTCTCGGGTAAAAGTAGGTTTGATTTTCCTTCTAAAGTACCACTTCAGTACAATGTTTGCTTCTGACTCTTATATAATATTCATATATATTAGAAGCATTCCTATAATTCCAAATTTCAATAAAATCAAGTTAACCGGCAGCTGGACTTTACGTAATAAGGATTTTTGAGTTTTTTGGGGGGAATTTTCGTGAAAACGACTATATAATTTCCTTTAAACTTAGAATATCACTATTATTTGTAACACTGCAACTTTTATGCTGAATAAATTTTTTTTAAGTTGTTCTAAGGAATCTGATAGGTTAAAATACAAATGTGTTCATTATTACTGGCGCTCTCTACAGTGTAATCATTCTCTTTCTGCCTCGGTTGGTAGATTGGCACTTGCTCCCCCCTCCCCCATCTGTCTATTTGTGTTAGGACAAATGGGCGAAATTTCCCTTTTTTTTTATGGCAACTTTGTAAAGAATTTTTTTCTGTTAAATTCTATTAGTTATTATAAGAGAAAATCGAGTGAGTGTTTCACACCAGATTTTTTTTTTTTGCGAAAGAGTGCCATCACCGGAGGCAGATAACCTAGATATAGGTTGTTCCATTAATTATATTTATGGAAAAAAAAAATGTTAATCTTTCTAGAAGAAATCAGAGAAAGAGTACTAAATAAAAGAAGTGATACAATTTTAGAATCCAAAACAACTTTTTTCTAATTTGACCAAACGAACCTAAAGACCTCTTACATTCTTAAAAACGAAAGTTGAACTTTTAAAACTCCATGATTAATGAAAGAAAATACACTGAAACTACAATAGCTTATAAACTGGATTCTATGAGGACCCCCAAACCAATAAATGGAAGAAATTTTTTGTAAGTTGCTAACTTTCTTGTAAATAAAGAAACCATTCATAAAATTTTGAAAAAAATGCCCATTTATTGTTCAGTTCTCGATAAATATAGGCCTCACTTTCTATTTACCTTTAATCGTCATCGCAGGTGCAGTGGTTTGCCTTTATGTTTGTACCAAACAACAAATGTAAGTAGTGAAACATTTAATGAACATAGTATCCATTTTAATGAAGGTCTGTCGCATGCGATGGCCCACCACGTTCGAGTCTGGAAGCGCTGTCTTTAGATACTCTCTCCCTAGGAATCTCAAAGATGCTGTCCACTGTATGAGCAGTAATGTCTGTAACGAGAAAATACTGCCCGGAAACCGGTAGTGTACACAAATAAGCCCAGCGCACCTAAAGGGCCCGGTAGGGCTTTGGAAAGCCTAGGAGCTAGTAGTGGTTATGACTAGGGGCGGATTTGGTGTAGTGGTTATGACTTTGGACTTTGAACTGGGAGGTCCCCAGTTCGAGTCCCGCATATAACTGTTAAATTTTATATTTAATAAATTAATTAAAGTGCTTCCGCTCCTGTCCGCGACGACTAAAATTTGGTAGTTGGACGTTAAGCCTGCTTGAAAATAAGCAGGTATTACTTTAGTTTGCAGAAAAGATCTCTGGAAAGCAGGACATATAAAATAAATTAGAGAAATCAGGATACTTTATCAAAAATAGAATATCCTCGGAAAAATGGGAGGAACAGAAACTTTCATCTTGTAGTAAATTGGTCATCTTGTATAAAATAAGATTAGCATCGAAAAATATGACTTAAAAAACATATGTCAATAAAAAATGGCAACGGCTTATGGGTGTCTTAAAACGAAGAAACCCAAACCTATTTCCTAACATTTCTAAATACCGAAAAAAACTAATCCTTTGAACGCAACAGCCCATGAAATGGTCAACCCTGCCATCTGGCAATTTTATTTGAAAGCTCCGTGATAAGCACACACACTGACTCATTAGGCTGTTTTGAAGAATAAATGGAATACATTTTTAAACAGTAAACATGATGGTCAAAAATTTCCCTGCTATTAATGGTGGCGCCAAATGAAAACATGAACGTCTGGATCTTTAAGACTTAATGAAGTGTTACAATTCAACAACAGAATGGGCAGTCTTATTTACACATGCTATCTTCTTATCTTAAACCATTAAATTATTTATCTCCCTAATTTTCTGTTAATCACCTACATAGGCTTGTGGGCAACAGTTTAATGTTTATCTCATTATACGTAATAGCAATTAACAAAGAAAATACAATTATAACTAGCAATGAAAATATAAAACCAACATATTATGTAATAATTACTTGTTTTGATTATTGTTGTTATAAAGTAATAAAATATGTTTATTAGTTTCATCTGTGCAAGAAAAGAATTGCTATTTTGGTTCGAAAATAATTTACATCAGGGGTTGTTCAGGTAGTTTAATTTGCTCGGCATTTTTCATTAAAGGTCATATAATACCTTCATATGTACATTCTAATTGCTAAACAAAATTGTGCACAATTTTCATTATTTGAAAATCACTCTAAGTTTTTTTTAAAAAAAGGAAAATGGAGCCCCAAAGAAATCTTCCCTAAGATTTTTGGTCATTTTTTTTTATGTGGTGTGTTCTAATTTTATAATTTAATTATTAAAATTCAGTTTTTATACAATTCTCTTGTTAAATAACCACATATTCCTTCAAAATTTCATTTTTTTTATATTTTGAATCTTAATTTTTTTTTTTCTAGAGTTGGACATAATTTGCTTAAAGATAACTTATGTTATTAGCTCTGGAAAAAAGTATTTTCTAAAAATCGATTTATTTACATTGTGGGCTATGGTTTAAATAAACTAAGATTCACAGTATTTCATCTGACCAAATATGAAGTCATAATTCATAGATTGTAGATTGTTTAGGGGTATTGCACTGCGACCTGAAAGATCTATTGTGCCCCCCCAGAGCCTTCTCCAATGCATAGCCGGCCTGCAAACAGTGTTCTCTAGCTACAGACAACACTGCTCATTACCGGACAGTGAGTTCTAGAGGCTTCTAGGAAGAGAAAATCTAAGGAAGCGTGCTGGATTCGAACTCGGGACCTCCGCGTTGCTAGTCAAGCGTGCTACCATTGAGCTAATCCCTTCCTTCTTCCTTCGCTTTCGCCAATTAACTAGGGTCGGAGACCTTAGTTTGTGTATTGTGTTTGTCCTTTCTGTAAAGTGTAGAGTGTATGTAGTTTAAGTGTATTGTGTGCTGACGAAGTGCATGGAGTAGTGAGCTGTGGTATAACCCATAGGGTCGCTACTCCCCAAGTAACTGCATGCAACAGATACCCCTTGCGGGCGTCATAATTCATTAGAATTACTGCAAAGTAATATTTTTAAGCAAAATCAAACTAAAATTACAACAGCAGTATAGCAGAAGTTTAGCTATTGTTTTTAAAAAAAAGGTAATTGTTTTAAGTTGATATCTTTAAAAAAGGAAATGATTAAATATATTTTCGTTTTAACCAGAATTTAAACAAAATACTCTGTTATCTCGTTATTACATATAAATAATATAACGGTGTTAGGTATCAGTTCAGGCTTGCCCACTTCTTATTTATTTGATAATGACACTACCTTATTACTACAGAATAATATATAATACGTTATTTAGATTTGTTTATTTAATTAGGTGAATTTACACGATTAGATCATAACCTATTATTCTGAAAATGATATCATAATTTCACATAGTACTAATTTGCATGTATACAAAAATTCAGTTTATAAAGTTAAATTTTTAAACATTGAAATAACCTACTTAAAATTTAAATTTTCCTCTTTATATTTTTATTATATTAATTGCAATTCTTAAGGTGAATACCTAAACAAAGTTACTTCAAATTTCAGTTTTTAGTTTTTATTTGTTTTAAAAATGGAAAAAGAAGTGGAACATAAACGATATTGATTTAGAAGGGAATTTTATCCCATTAAGGGAACTTGCTGAAAATCACTTTTCTAGAAGAATCAATTCCAAATAAAAATAAAATTTAAATTGCAAATAACAGTGGTAACTCTCTCTGCTGACTGACTTTAAACTTCCCAAACTTCTTATTGATTTTTGTGCGTAAGAGTTTTTCCCCGTAGTAATAACTCCAACAAGATTTACACTGTCACCATGCTATTACTCACCCATTACAAATAAGTTTAGTCAAGATGTGGGCACCCATGTTAACAAATAAAAATAAAACCCAGTCTAATTCTTAAATGAGCATTGGTTTTTTGACAATAAAGTTCACAAATATATTTTTGGTTTATAAAACCAGCTTGACAAGAAGCAAGGGTACCATTCCTTAATTACCTAATTGGCTAACAGACAAAGCATTAATGATTTTGCAAACCTGAAGGATAGTTTTGATTCAACAACATTATAATTCATAGAAGAATATTAGTTGTTATTAGACGTTGTTGCAGCTAGGGGCGCTAGAGTCGGGAACGTTGTCGTGGCAGTTAGGGCCCCATATATGCAACTACATGTGTTCGTTCAGCATAGTACAATAATACTTCACCACACACTCTTTCTTCTACCGGTTTTATCCTTACATTGTTACTATATTATCAGAATGCTCAAGTTGAGATACACAGCAGCAAGAGATCTAAATAGAACAGTCGCAATTAAGATCATTTATATACTTCGATATAATCTTTCCTATGGAAATCGGGAAACCGTAAAAAAAGTGCTATTTGGAAGATTTTTTGGGGGCGAAAATCTTTTCTAATTTATAAAAGATACTTTAATATAGAATAAAGTTTAAAAGATGACAATTTGATAATAAAAAATAAAAAAAATAGACTGTTAGCAAACACAATAAACACAAATCTCTGACAATATTATTAAAGCAAGGATCTTATATAAGAATTTATTGTGCACATGACGCGTTCTCATTCAATTTTTTTTTATTATTTATTGTACAGCTGTCTATACATGTTCACTGGTCATTAATAACTGTCAGATAGATGAAGAGAAAAATAAATAAAATCTGTAACTGAAATGCTAGAAATAAAAATGACAAACAAAAGATTATTATTCCCCTTAAATAACATATTCAATTTTATATATATGTACAAAGTGGTGGTTAAAACATCACCTCTCCCCTACAAAGGCTTCATTATAACTATTTTTATAAAAGGATAAACTATTTATACAAAAAAAAAATTATCAGCCTGCGATTGCATAACATAAATAAATGCATTTTTCTTTCTTTTTGTTAGATACTGCGAATAATGAACGTAGATTATTAAATTAAGAACTGTGAATTATAAAATAACTACAACAAATTATGGGCTGAAAGTTGTGATATATTAATTGAAAAACTAGACAAGTACTCCACAGATCTGAATAAAGACAGTGGTAGCGTGTGTAGAAATATGTCAGTCTGAAGTGGCAGGATGTTTGAAATTCTTATAACATTTTAGACAACTTTTCTTTCCAGATCTCCTGGGGTTTGAGGTAGCCGGATCTTGATCTCCCCTAGCTTGCGGTAGGAAGATGCGTTACGACTCATGTAAAGTGGCGGATGATGTAGATGTAGGAATGGTAATGATTTCTTTTTTCTGTTGCAGACAAGATATGCCTTCTAGCAATCCATTATAATTCGACACAACATTCTTTGCGGCTGCAGCACACGATCTCGCTGCCAGATTGTGCAACAAGCTCCGCCCAAAACCTCCCCAAAGATTTTGTATAACAATGGGCCGACTTCGAGGAGTCTTTGCGGATCTAAAATCAAGTCTACAAATGAGAAATGAGTCTACTCAATAATCAACAAGTGAACAAGCAAAAGTCTCTAACCAGCATATCAACAAAAAAAAGTTACCTTCGGCCAACGCTACTGCCTCTCTATTTCTTCTGATAACTGAAACTTTCCTAAATAAAAATATATATAGTGAGAGTAACAATGTCAATGAATATTTTTTCTTTAAACACGACCATCCATTCCTGTCACTACAATATAAATAAGTATATTGTAAAAGTGTAGACTTGTCAGTCATTATGTAGAATGGATGGATTATGTAGAACTTAATAATTACTTAATTGATCATCTTATGATTGGTTTTTTTTTTTTCAGTGTTCTCCTATTACACAGCTCACCTGCAATTCAAACCTTCACCACCGAACTTGTCTCTTCCACGCAACATTCTCAGTCAGGCAGGTACACCCTCGAATGTAAAACTTCTCCAACTGAAAGCTTATTGTCCAATCTTCATATTATTTCCAACCACTTCTTAACCTAAATTCTGTCGAATTTTCAAACACTGCCATATTTGCCACTATTTTCTTCTCATTTTTTTGTCCTCATCGCCAGATGTAATAAATTAATAAATAACTTTGATAACGTTATCTTACAATTATTTAGGAGAGCTTTTTGACAGTATTAATAGGTCAGAAAATAAAGATTCCTCATTTTTAAGTTATCTATTCCAGGCTTCGGGTGCATTCAAATTAAGACAGCAATAAACAAACCAAACAGACTGTTTGTCACAACTCTGTATTCTAGCGAATTCTGCTGTAAGTCTTTTTTTTTACTAACTCTTTCTGATGAGAACTGGATTACAATCGTATCAGCATAGCTCAAAAAAAAACTGAAACCCAACACGATAAGGTTTTGGTCAAAATCCTACCCACTTTAGTAAATTGATTTTTTTTTTTTAATTTTTTATGATATTCTCGAAAAAGGCTCTAACGATTTTCTTTAAACTTAGTTTAAAAAACTACACACATGAAAAGACTCGAAAGCTTTTATTTGAAATATTTTACCCGAAAAATTCGTTTTAGAGAGGTTTTCGGGCAGAGCAGACAGGTATGAGGCACTTTTCTTTAAAGTGACATTTCCTTATATTGTAGAATCCAATCATCCAAAATAATATCAATAACAATTAAATGTATTCCAAAAAAATCCAAGTTTGAAGAAAATAGGTTGATGGGAAGTTCAACTTTACTAAACGATTTTTTTTATAGACCTATCCATTAATTTTAATCAATTTTCCAAGTAAGTGAGGGACGCTTTATATAATGAGGTAAAAGGTCAGTTAAACTGAGTAAAAATTCCAAGTTGAAGGTTAATTTATCAATAATAACTATGTAAATGTTGCATAGTTGGAAAGTTGTGAGTGTTTCACACTAGAGCTTGCCGCACTTAATCAATTAATAAGTAGAAAAAAATAGTAAAGTAACGCCTATTTTTTTAGGCGGGGCTTAATGTCCAACTACCAAATTAGGAATCGTGGACGGGGGCGGAAGCACTTACTTTATTATTAACATTTTTTAATTAAACATAAAATTTAACCGTTATACGCGGGGCTCGAACCGGAGACCTGCCAATTATAAGTCCATTCTTATAACCACTACACCAACACCCCAAACAAAACTGTAATACAAAGTAATACTCTGTTGATGTGATGGTGTTTAATGTTAGAAAAATTAAGAAAGTATTATTAAAAAAAAAAAAAAATCATATTATTTATCTTTTGTGTTTAAAAGACACCTTGGCTATTAATGATTTTACAAGGTTGATTTGAGACTCCCTGTTTCTGTTATATAACTAAAACATGTGATAGAAGTATACAAATTCTTGAAGTGATGAACATGACTGCAAAATATTCTCTCCCCAATAAAGAGGGGGGAATCAATCTTCATTAAATAAATACATTAAAAAAAAAAGACTATTGGTTATTACGCAATTATTCCAATAACTTAATTAATTAAAATAATGTTATTGTCGGAGATAAAGTAATATAATATAAACCTATGATTCTTTGAAATTAACTAATTGAATTTTAAAAATATTAAAGTAATCAAATGTCTTTAGTTTCAATTTGCATAATTTTTTTTTTTAATTTTTGTTCAATCTAAAAGGTTGTTGTTCATAGTAGCAAGACCATTGACATTATTGTACAAATACAATAACTTCTTGTTAGTATACTAGTATGGACAATGGGACGTTCGTTGTTAAGTAATTAAGGTTGTTTTACCAGGGTCAATGCCTTAATGTTTGGCAAAGTGATCCGCGATTATGGACTTGATTTGTTTGATTTTTTGTTTTTTACACTCTTTTTTTTTTTAATTTTATGTTTTTCCTTATTTTTTTTCAAGATGTATTGCGATCACTAATGACATTCGAATTTGTGTTTATCACAGTGGAGGTGGCTGATTTGAGGCCTGATAAACCCTGATAATAGTTGTTTTTAGAATTTAGATACATTTCAAAACTCAATAAAGAAAAATCTGGTTGGAGATTTAAGTTGAAGTTTCCTGTTTAAAATCTATTACTGAATACTATTTTCATTTTTAATAAAATAAACTTGATGAAAGAAACAAGTTTTGAGAAGAATTCATACGTCCAACACTTTAACTCTTCTTGGGAGGATCTTAAAATCATGGAGGAATTTGCTTCCATCAACCACAATATCACCGCTTACAGTAATAGTCCCAACCATTCTATACTGCATTCATTGTGCGGGCAACTACTTTGATTCAGCGTGCTCACAGGCAAACACTAGTTCCCATCATTCACTATCACATCTCCTTTAGAGATGATCACCAGTGTATAAAAAAGAAGGAGTGAAGGATTAGGCTTTGGAGCCACTCTTTCTCTAATACTTCCCATTTCTCTATTATTTTACTGTTGCTGTGAAAAATTCGAGATTTTTAATTAATTATTCGATAAAGTATGTATACAGTGTTTTAATTAATCATTTAGTTTAGGTTATTAACTCAGTGGAAGCGAGGTTCAGCAGTGTGGCCCTTAGATTTTTTTCTTTCCAGCTTATTGCGCGGCGGCCGGTATGCGCTGAGAAGGCTCCGAGGAGCGCAATAGACCTTTCAAATTTCAATGTACTATATAGTGGATGTGAGAAGGAGAGAGAATTAGAGAGAATGGATTTCAGAGAAATAAACTATAATGTATAATGAGAGTTCTCACAAACTGCAAGGCATTTAAAAGTATATAGAAATTAGGTAGCGAGAGAAATATAAAGAGACAGACTGGCTGAGTGATGAGAAGGTAGTAGATAGGTTGCTGACTGGATGTACTGTTGTAAACTGTCCTGAAGTGTACGGCTCTCGCTCTGAACTGTCCCTCCCTAGTCTGGCCTAGGCGGGGGTAATTTATTGTTTTGATTAGGTGTATCTAATTGTTGGCTTATCGACCAGGAAGTTTCCAAAAAAAAAAAAAGACACCAAATAATTTTAAAGTGTTTTTTTAATTCAAACACGACGTTTCGGCAAACATTGTTTGCCTTCTTCAGGGGCTCTCTTAAAGTAAGAGCAGTTTGGAAATCTTGTTACAACATCTTCGATTATGTCTATAGTATGAGTGTACTACCAGTGAAAGGTAGACGAGGAAATTATGGGGTAATTTTTTTCCTCCTCAACCTTTCACTGGTAGTACACTCATAACTATAGATGTTATAACAAGTTTTCCAAACTTCTCTTACTTTAAGAGAGTCTCTGAAGATGGCAAACAATGTTTGCCGAATCGTCCGGTTTTAAATAAAAAACACTTTAAAATTATTTGGTGTATTTTTTTGGAAACTTCCTGGTCGATAAGCCAACAATTATACACACCTGATCACTTTCTAACGGCCAACAATTGCAACAATTGATTTAACTGTTTTGATTCATTTTTGTGTTTCTCCGCTCTTCGGATCCCATAACACACTATCCTCTTAAATCTATCTATTTGAATCTATTTTAGGTGACGACGGGTATTAGTAGAATCGTTATCTTTAATTTAAATGTGTCTTTAATAACACTCAATTGAAATACAAATAAATGTTGGCTGAATGAATCCATATCATACAAATAAAAAAGCAATAATAGAAATGAAAAGATTTTTAAAAAAAAATGACAAGAAATTATAAAAAAAGACTTGAAATATCATGTTTCTATAATTTGAATATGTTAGGCGTAACATGGCCAATATATTAAATAGGATCGTGCTGCCGGGGTAATTTCCTTCGACAATCTTATGATTACTTAAGAGTTTTTCGTTCAATCAGATCAGAATAGCGAATGATTGCCGATAGTAAACCTCATTATTACCTAATTAATAAGTTATTTACATCATTCTATTTACTATATTTTTAGTTGTTACATGCACTATTACGTATATATTGATTATGTTATAAAATATTTCCAAAAAGGGTACTTGATGAAATTAAACTACTCAAACGACAGATTATTAATGTATATATATATAACCTATGGAGCTTAATAATTTCATTATCTAACATTAAAAGACAAACGTACACACATAACATACATACTATGGATTAAGCAACCAGTTCTTTAAAAGAAAGATAGGTAACACCTGTGTAATACAAAGTAATACTTTACTATTCCAATCTTGATTATGTGATCTAACAAGTATTATGAGACAATCTGCCACCCCACCACGCCACTGTATTTAATATACTTTTTGCAAATAATGCTGGCAAACCTTGTTAACTAGGAAATATAACTGTAATTTTATTGTTTCCGGCAATAAATTGGTGAGAACAGAATAATGGATATTTCCTCTAAATGGACGAGAGTGCCAAGCAAAACGTATTCAATGATTGACCGTAAAATGGCTAAACTTACAATTAAAACAATATCTTTGGACCTAGAAGTATCTTGTACCTCTCCGCTAATCTCAAGAGTTTAGCTCTCCTCATGTAGTCGGCCCTTCATTAAATCTATATAATTACAATAATTATAACAAAGGGCTACCCGAATACTATTGATAAAAATAAAAAAAAATAGTACCTAGGGAAGCAACCAACTTATAAAACAAATAAAATATAAATCGTAACACAACAGTTTAATGCTGAGGAGTTTTTTAATAAATCCTTGAAACGTCCCTATAAAAAAACTAGAAATATGTATTGGAACATAAAATAAAATACATCTGGTGACTAATATTGCCTTTGTAATAAAAAAAAAATCTGATTGTGAAACACTCACACTCAATTTACATGAGTGTACGTAGTCCTCTAGATTTTCGACTCTAATACATAAAGTTTCTTCTTAATACATTAATTTGTTTAATTCGCACTAATAATTAGTTCGATTCCTTTTTTTTTTAATCTTGTTGCGAGAAACTAGATTTTTCATGAATTAGCTCATACTTAGGAAAATACCATCTTTAAGTACTTTTTTCAGTAATTTGTGGACTGCGCCACATAAAGTAATAGTTAAAAACTCCAGGTTGAACCAAAGTTTTTCAAAGTGAACATAAAAACTTGGAGAATTTTTTGTGGATATTTAACATCAATTTTATTTGTTCCATTAGTATAAACCGGCAAAAATCCAAAATGGCAGACGTTTTTTTTTTACATTTTTTTTTTTTTTAATTTTTATTGTACAATTTGATAATTTATAAAATACCTACGAAGGGAAAATTAGTAAAAAAAATTCTAAAATTGATTTTTCAAAGAAATAATTAGCTATAAATAATTAGCCAATCACCATGTAGAAAGTAAATGTATCAAATGAGGGCGTGGTCCACATGATAATTCTAAATTTTTTGATTGGCCTAACTTTCACCCACATTTCACATCTTCTACACTGTGATTGGCCAATTATTTTTTTTTTTTAAAAACTAGTTTAGAATTTTTTTTTTACTAATTTTTCCTTTGTAGGCATTTTATAAATTATCAAATTATGCAATAAAAATTTTTTATAAAAAAAATGCAAAAAATCAAGATATTTCTAATATAATATTTTTCTGTTTTATACAATTAATATGAGCTATAAAGAAAAAAACTCAGAATTTTCATTCCATTGTTGAAAAAGAAGGCAAAAAAGGTGGAAATGCAAGACCCATTGTAAGTCCGCCATTTTGTATTTGGTCGTATAAAACTAGTGGGACAAAATAGAATTCATGTTAAACACCTACAAAAATTTCTTCAAGGAATTCATAATTCTCAGTTTCATAAAAAACTTTTCTTAGACCTGGACTTTCTAGCTATTGTCTTTAACTTTATGTAGGTAGCGCAGTCCACAAAGTATTGAAAGAGTATTATAAAGATGGAAATCTAAGCAAGAGATAGCTATTCAAATGAAATTTAGTTCATCTTAATCAAAACACTCACACAACTTTCTCTTACTGCGAAATAGCAAACTTTCTTCACACTTAAATTCTAATTAGTGTTTAAAACCGTCGGCATTTTTTGTGGAGAAAATCACAAAAAACTAAAAAAACCTATTCAAGTAAAGTCGCACATCCGCTCAATCGATTTTCTTCAAAATTGGGAATTTCGGCAACTTATATAATTCTAATTAATATTATTTAGTTGACAGAATTGTGTAGCTCATGGCTGAACTGAAATAGCACATTAGAGGAAAACATAATCCCTCCCCTTAAATGAATTTTACTGGAGGAATATTTCAAATAAAATTTGTAGCTCTTTGTATGACTAATTTATATACGAAGTTTGAGGAGAATCGTTGGAGCCGTTCTTGAGAAAATCACAAAAAACTGAAAAAAAAAACAACAGTGATTAAAGTGTCACTTCCGGTGGATGATTTTGTCTAAAAATCTTCGTGGCTGATGCGGTGGTTGTACCTAAACGGAATACTAAGTTTGAGTTTCCTCTGGCAACTTTTGAGATATTTTTTCACACACATCTACACACTCACATACAGGCCATTTTCTAAAAATCACTTTTTTGGACTTAAGGGACCTCAAAACGTGTATTTCCGGTGAAAACTCTATATCGAAAATTTGATTACAATACTTCCTCTAACTAGGAGGAGTAAGAGAGAAAGTAAAAATTCTACAACCATCAAATGAATAGTTTAAGTTTATAACTTCCTATCATACTAATTACCTGTATCATTATTGGATGCCATATAAATCAAAAATCGATAAAAATAGAAAGAAATCTATCAATCAAACAGTCATGCTTAAAAAGCATCTTATAACTTTCATGATAATTTCAACATTACATTATGTACATTCTTCTATGAATAGTGTTAATATAGAATATTGAAAAATATTACTTAAAAATTATTGTTTGCAAGACATCTAATTTGCAAGTAAATATTACAAAAGTCTTACGTAGTTGAAAAAAGTAATCAAGCATCATGATTAGTTACAAAATGTTTCCCTTGACTGCGGGTGTATCTAAAGTTCGTTTGTACATATATTTTTATTATTTAACTTCTCGCAGCATGAAGAAATTAATTACAGTCATAAAGTTCTTTAAAAGTAGCAGCAATTAAATTATTAAATTTAAACTTATTTACTAAGAAAAAAAAAAACCTGTCGTGGAAAACTAATACGCCTTTCCCTTTCTGCGATTTCTGTGGTTTGGAATTTTTATTAAACTGTAACTTGAATTTGGGGAGGCATTGCTGTAAAAACGTCGAATGTTTCAGCCCCACCCCTCCAAATTAACTATAAAATAATTTTTTCCCGGTAAAATTGTTTCAAATAAAAGAAAATAATAGTTTCTCTGATTTTACCCGTGCTTCATTTTGCTGATCCTGGCAGGTTTCGGATTCTCATCCATTCCATGAAGTCTGATAGACAGTTGACTTGCACTTATTAACCTAACATAACCTAACCTAAAAGTTGTAATCAACTCTCAATGCTACGATGAATAAAATCATAAATGCTGTTCCAACCGCATATTCAAGTAATACTTTATTATGTATATAAGAAAATCTTCATACGATAAGAAAATTCATACGATCACAATAGTTTCCTTTTTTTATACGCAGTTAAACGACATTATAATGGAATAAATTATTGAATTACTGACCTTTACAGATACATTAAATTGATTTTAATAAATAATAAAATATAAACACAGTAAAGAGAAGTAATGCTTACAAATCTGCTGTCTGTCATTCTGTCTCATATGTTATGTTACGTAAAAGATGACGTTGACAGTTGCCACCCTCTCTCACTCTAGCGCTCTCTTAAGAGTAAACACATCGCTAACAATGTGACTTACATAACAACAATAATATTCATTCTCTAATGTTAAAAACTACTTGCATTTTGTTGTTACATATACATGCTTTTAACTAGTTTATAACTTTGTTATCTGTTTATTTTTATTAACTTAAATAACAACAAAAGGATTCTTGATTACGTTAACAAGAATACATTTAAAAAGATTAGTTTAGTGAATGATTATTATTCTCGGCTTCCCGGCTTAATCTGGCGTCTAGTAGGGCATGGAAGTTCCGATTTTTTATTCAATTTAGTTTTTAATAAAGTATGTCACGTTTGTAAGATTCGTTCATCTCTATTTCCTGCAAATCTTCTTTTGCAAAGTGGCAGGCATGAGGAATCATTGTTTGATCTGTTAGAAGCCCAAGCCTATCGCAATCCTTCTCCCAAAGGAATATGAAACCAGATCCAGGTAATATGATATGGTGACATATGATATGTACACTACATCAAATAGAGACTGCCTCCCTCCCGCCCCCAATCATCTATATTCTACTGATTTATGTTTTAAAACGCTTGTGTCAAAAAGACTCGATTATACCTGGGCACTTTTCTTTATAAGAGCTCACTTTGCCCTTAGTATTAGCAATAGCTGGGTCAATTAAAACCAAATCGGTTTCAGCAGGATAAAAATGTTGGGTGTTTTTAAAGACCGGCTACTCTAGGACTGTCTTAGATTCTGTGCCAGTTTCTGTACAGAATATTTGCCTCTATTTTGCGTTTTTTGGAGGGGCTGCACAAAGGAAGAGAGTAAATTTAGAACTGTCTCTGGGTACGACTAGCCTGTATTTAACGTCAGGCATGCCAGGATCCCTCTTAATATTTCGTCTGTATTATCGCGTTGATACAATCTAGTAGTGATTAAAATCCAGGCCAGAGACGCATCCCTCTGTACAAGTCTCCAAGACTTCGTTATCCAAGACTTCTGGGTATTACACGTGCATACTTTTCGCTTTCCAGGCAAACCTCCTCCATGCGAACCCACGGCTCGAGCTCAGATTTATTGCCTTGAACTTGAACCAGAAGCAACTATAACGCGAATCAACTCTGATTACCGGCGCACCAAGAAATGCCTTCTCTTATCTGCACATCATGCTAAGCAACCGCAACCATATATATATATATATATCTACGAACCTCTGCCGCTTTTATTACTATTCCTAAAATAGGTATTTCAGCTTATCTATGGCGAGCATCAAAATAAAAGTCGCTTTACATATGTACAATGGGCCAATGAGGTTACGTCTTATGGTGCGGGACAGAGAAATAGACATAACGTACGAAGTGTCTTTTTACTTTAGCTTTATTAAATTAAAATATGTTGTTTACTTAAAGCGCCACGATAGCTGAATTGTCAGAAACGCGAACCGCAAAGCTGAGATTTATTGTGGGACTGAGTTCGATTCCCGGTTTTGGCCTTGGATTTTGTTTTATTTGGTATTTATAATTACGAGTAGTCTAAATTCTACTGTACTCCTAAAAATAGGCATTACTTTACTTTTAATGTTATTGTTTACTATAACTTGTTTACTGGAATTGAAGGACTCTTATAATCCTCTTTTATATTCACTACTTTCTTTTATATTATTTCTATCGGACTTTCTTTTTATATTTGTTTTCTAATTTAGTTTGCAAACAATTCCAAAAAAAAAAGCAGGTGATTTTTCACATACTTTTTCTTTACGATTTAAACATCTGGACCATCCATCCTTAGCCACAGTTGTCCGTTAATATTAAAACAGTGTACAAAGAAGGAAGAGTTAACGATAGCTTGTTTCGGCGATATTGGGCTAGACAACTAACCCTGATATATAATATCTAGAGAGCACCTGAAGAACATCGACAAGTTAAAAAAGTTGAATGATAGATAGCAAAGCTTTAGCATGTCAAAACATTAAAAATATAAATAGAAACAAACAAAATATATAAAAATAAACAACTTATTTAAATAATTACAGTAAAGTTTAATTTTTTGTAATGTATGTACCGGGTTTAAAATAAAAATGAGGCAAAACAAAAGATTGACTTTTATTTTTTAAAACAATCGTTTTAAAGCTTCATTACAATTCCAGTCGTGAAGAGTGTCTAAACTAGACTGTGGTATTGAATAACACTGTTCATTACATATTAGTCAATTACGAAACTATCGCTTTTTGGTAATCTCATATTATATAATTTTACCATAATACAGGGGGGGAGGCCGTTTTTTTGTTTTTGTTTTTTCCTTAAATTGTTAATTTATCTTTTTGTGAGTTTATAGGGAAAATAATTTATAAAATTTTGGGACAATGTTTTAAATGTATAGAAGAAGCGTAAATAATTAGGTCAAAGATTGGCCTATTTAGGGAATACGGTTACTATAAATAACGCTGGGTAGCTCTGATTATTTCTAAGGTATACCCAGCCTGCAACAAGATAGTTCCCTCAATCCCACACTAATGATGTGGAATGGATTGACTTCGTTAACTTCCCAGAAAATTCGTTGAGTACTATTATTGTTAAACCCAAATGTATGTATACTGGGTAACCCGCCTGAGTACCAATAAATAGCCTAGATTAACGATTACATCTGAGATAATTTTCGACATTCAACATGTGAAAAGTCGGTCAAAATTACAAGTGTCATACAAGTTTTGCTCAATATTATAATATTTTTCGGAGAAGTTTCTGTTTTAAGTTTTTTACAACAATTTATTGTGATTTAAAACAAAAATAAAAATAAATTGATATTATCCTAATTATAAGTTTATAAAAAATTCTGAAATAAATGAAAAGTATTGTAAGCAATATTAATTACAGAATTCTTTGCTTAATCTCTGGAGATTAGATAAAGGCTTCTAGCGTTTCATATAGCCAAATTATAACCTCTATACGTCATATATACTAGATTTTCAACAAGGACTCCCCTGGGGTAGCTTGGACGGTTTTGTAAGAAGTACTTTAAGAAAAATAATCGGTATGATAAAGGAAAACGGCAATTGGTCTTATTAAAAAGGATGGTTGCTCGGCAGCAATAAGTACCAGCAAGCAGTTTAAACACATATTTGTGCAAGCTAAGGGACACTTTAGCATCGATTAGAAGAAGAAGGTAACCTGTACTTTCTTAACATGATCAATGGAAGATAAATAAGCTCTCTCACAATGGATTAAGAAATCTGACAGCCATGTAGATACTTTTTCTGACCACAAAGGTTAATTTGGTGTTATGGTGCGTAACTTTTGGTTTTGCCTGCTTGCACCCAAAATCTATATGGACAAACTTACTAATCAATCATTTCCATTCAAAAATAATAAACAAGGAATTTAAATACAATAAAATGCACACAACGTCAGATCTGATATTTATATACGTCAATTCTACTATGCTTATTAGTAGATAATCAGCGATTCCTTAGAAGAAAAATAACATTCAAAACAATTTATTCATAAAAATAACAATAATTAATTACTATTCAATTATCTAAATCACCAGTCATGTCTTAAATGATAAATTTTATAAGAGTAAGACATATCCGATTTAATTCTATCTACAGTATATTATATTTATTAAAAGATTAGTTAAAGAAAAAATGAAATAAATTCAAAATTTTAATTGGTAAAAAAATTAAAGCGAAGGAGAGGAGCCGCAAAATATCTTGACTTTAAATTCGTTAATAAAATGTTTCTTTTACTTCAGTGAACAATTAAATTTATTGGACCATAATATTGGTTATACTTAAAAAAGAAAAATCACTCTGAACAACAGAAATTACTTTTAACACAACAAACAAGTCATTAATTAATTAATTCAGAGTTAGTTGGAAAAAAAAGATTGTCGTTTTAAATTGTTAGATAATAATTAATTAAATCATGAAAATTTCACAAAGTAAAGCAATCACCAATAATAATTTGCATTATTAAATACGTCAATAAAAAATTCCATAATTACAATTCAAATAGATAATGAATTCTTGTAAATAATAATGCGTAATTTTTTTTTTTTTAATAACTAATCAGTAAAAATTAAACAGTATTTGATTAATTTTTTTTTCACGTTTAAGGCGCCAACATCTACGTTCATTGGCGCTCGGAATACTTCGCACTGTTGTGCTAGATTCCGGACAGTGTTTTCTCGTTACGGACCACAATTTCAAATCACAAAATGAGCAAATTGGGCAAAATGTTCCATAAAATTTGAATGTAATTGAAAAATAGTTTTTTTACTTGACAAGAGAGTAAAATGCCACTCTTAACCACTCGAATTCAGGTTTACCCAAACAAGCACACTCAACTGAAATGGATATTTTTACTCTTGTGTTAAATATTATATTTTTTCCATAATTTAGGAACTTCCACATTATTTCAATATTAATAAAACCTATGGCGCAAGAGCCCGTAAGGGCCAATGCTTACTAGACTACGATTTGTATTGAGGAAGCGGGTGCTAAGCACGCCGCGGTTCCCTCGCTGTTTAGTACCGGCCATCGCTACCTGGCGTGCTACCAGCATTAGCTTCCCACTATTTCTGATGATGCTGGGTCAACACCGACTTTTGCTATCACGGGAATCGAACCCCAAATACTCGCACCAAAGGCGAATGCGCTAGCCACTAGACCAACGCTTAAGGGCATTATTAATTAATATACTTTAGAAATTTCACTCAAACAGTAACAATGTATTTATTGATGAAAAATGAGTTTTAATCTCTAAAGATTAAGTGTAAAAGTTTAGTCATTATTTTTAGTAGAATGACATTACTCAATTGTTGAAACAAAATAAAAAAAACTATTTAAGAAAAAAATAATAGTATAATTGTTAAGCATATTGATCCTTGTTTCTAAATATAATAATTAGTTTTAATTTTTTCCGACTAAATAAGAAATTGTTCAGCGAGGCCAAGCTAGAGAAAGTACATACATAATTATTAGAACTTAAATTTAGACTAATATTACAATAACTACTTGGAAGAAGTTTGACAAATCGGTTGTGATAACAATTTTAAATCTAAATATTCTATGATTTCTTCTTGCCAATTTTTACTTTCTCTCTATAACTACTGTTAAAGGAGGGGCGGGTGTTAGTGTAGTGGTTATGAGCATGGACTTGTAACTGGGAGGACCCCAGTTCGAGTCCCGCGTATAACTGCTAAATTTTATATTGGTATGAAAAATGTTAACAGTAAAGTAGGAGCTTCCGCCGCCGTCCATGACACCTAATTTGGTAGTTGGACGTTAAGCCCGCCTGAAAAAATAGGCATTACTTTACTTTACTTACTGTTAGAGGAAGTATTGCGATCGTGCCAGATTTTTGAAATCGAGTTTTTACCGGAAATACACATTTTAAGTCCCCTGAATCCAAAACAGTGGTTTTTTAGAAAATGGTCTGTATGTGTGTGTGTGTATGGGAAAAAATATCTCAAAAACGAAAAGTTGCAGGAAGTTCAAACTTGGTATTCCCTTTAGGTACCTACTACCGCATCAGATACTAAGATTTCGGGCAAAATCCATCAACCTTGAAATGCTACTTTACTTGTGTTATGAGGAAAGCTTTGTTGTGTGTGTCTTGGTCTTTAGTTTGTGTTATTTGTTTTGTTTTGGAAGTGTAATGACATATCAGGGTCATAGCAATTTCAAAGTGGCTCCAGCCAGCCGCCATCTTCACAAAGGATGGCAGGAAGAAAGGATAATTTATAACTAGTGGCCCAGCCGGCTGCTGTCTTCAAGACAAGGACCGCGGCCAAACAAAAACCCCCTTTCAAATACAAGGGTCAATACATTACATCAAAGACAAGCACCGATAAAACTGGCCACTGACCTAAATGATATTAGTCGCCGACCTGGCCAAGGTCGCACGCACGCTGCAAGAGATGTCTAAGTATGAGTACTTACTTACACACTTGACAGCGTGTGAGTAAGACTAATATAAACTTCGCTCTACTGGAGGAGGGGAGCAGTATATCAGTACATCAGTATCATCAATCATTCATTTTACACGAGTATCATTTCAACATCATTTTACAGCAGCAGTTATACTTGAGTTCCGAGCGCGTCCCTATACAAGGTTAAACTTATAATTATTTTCATAGTTGTGCATATTAGTTATTTATTTTAATCATATTAAATTATTTGTTATTTAACTCTTTAAATTATTTAATTATTTTTATCATTTCGTGCTAATTGTTACCAAACCACACATTCAAATTATTGTTAAAAATATAGTCTATTTTTATAAATTCAGTGTTAGTAATTCCAGCAATAACTCTCTCAACATCTCTAAACTAACTTCCGCCAATAAATCCCTCTTCAAGACATCTGACTTCATACCTCAGGAATCACGACAATTGATTCCACTACAGAAGTATATTAAATAAAGACGTTGTTGATTTGAAATATTAATCACCTAACTTGATTTTAGTCTAGCATTTTTACCAATACCTTATAAATTGAACTGGTATCAAGAATATAATTTGCAATATTGTCAGCAAGGTTAGCTGTTCATTTCTTTACATATTAATTCCATCTACAGATCGGATAGAGGTAAAAAAGGATGTTTGGCAGTAGCCGGTTAAAGATGATTTTTACTAAGCTATCAGTCCTGAATTACTGGAGATTCTTAAAAAGTATGAGGCTGGAAAAAAAGACATGACCTGCTCCCTTTTCATCTAGAATTAATGAGGATTCGAACGCTGCATTTCCTTGAATTCTAGATGACCTGACAAAGATCAAATACTACTCTTTCCATTAAGTTTGCGTAATTCAACATGAGTAATTGCTCCTTAAGAAGCCTATATAAGCTGGAGTAGAGTAAAATACATTATCTAAGGGATGACAATAGCTGGAACAGCAATAGAAAAGACAAAAAACACTCCCATTCTCCGCTTAGTAATCGGGGCCGCACTTTTTACATTATCTCAACAAGATATCATAGACTCAAGACACTGACATGCCTAATTCTTAAAACGGAATAACAAGTTTCAGCCTCCTGCAATTTTCATGTACATACATGCACACACATCACTCGAATTCAGGTTTTTAATTATTTTAAAAATAAAATTTTTTCATATACAGGGAAGTTAAAAAAACATGTAAACTTAATTTAAAAACATTGGACGATATCACTTTTGTCGGTTTTGATGTCCTTAAAACTTTACTAGTACTTAATTCAATCTAAAAGAACAGTTCTTTGAAAAATAAATAGCTGCACCATGTCGACTTATCTAACCTCTAACTATTAAATAGAACTAAAAAAAAAAAAAAATTAAAAGTATCGTAACACAAAGAAAAATGAACTCTATTCAGTACTTAATGAAATTGTGATTATTTAATGATTTGTGTATTATTGTTTGAAAACAATAATTACTTCATTTTTTATTTTTTAAACACTAGAAAATACTTTAATTTATCAAGAACTAATGTAGTCCCCCTTTTTGTATAACAAAATAATATTACGCCAATATATGACTTATGACGTCATGAGGAAAGTAATACGTGTGTGTTTTATAACTAAATGGGTAACTAGTCTATTAAAATTTAAGTATAAGCTGTTTAACTGGTATAGCTAACATTAAAAATAAAAATGTTAAATAAAAAAAAAATATATGGGAGGTGATTACATTATTATTATTATTTGTCTCTTTACTTCAATTAAAGTAATGTAAAGGAACGGAAAGTGGAGGGGGGCCGCACTGGAGGAGATCTGTCCTCTTGCATAACAATAAAAGACAAAAAAAATTATTATGATATATAATAAAAAAATATTATAAGAACATCTCTACATCACAGATATTTTCATTATAGTACAAATATTGCATCAGTATGTTTCGTATTTTATCTTAATCTAACAAGCACATGTTACTTGTTTATATTAATTTACTGTAAATTAGAAGAAACAAAACTCTTGCATGAAATAATCATACAATTTTCTCTTAATGCAGGCACTACTTTAAATTTGTCTATAAACGATCGATATTTTACGTTTATATTAGGATTAATCTGGATTAATAAACCTCTAGAATGATTAACCTTTATATGTCTATAACCAAGTCTACTTAATCCACAATAGCCTCTCTCCATTGTTAGCCTGTTATATATACTATTATTCTTCTGCGCTTGTTTTTTACAAAACACTTTTCAATCAATTTAAGCACACAAACAATAAAGAAACTATTCGCATCAATTCGACTATTATTTCGCGATATATACTGAGCTTTTCAAGTTCAGTTAAAAAAAAAATTAAATTTAGGACGAACATTCTAATATTGTATTTTTTTAAATGCAATTATTTAAGGGCTGATTTTTTTTTTTTTTTAGAATGAATAAAGAGAATAAAAATTAATAAATAAGCCGTCTGGATAGAGGGATTTACTTGCAACATTATTCATTTATTGTTTTACAACATGAAACTTAATACGCAACAGAATACATACAATTTTTTTACAAATTATTCTAATAATTTTTTTAGGGAAGGGATTAGCTCAGTGGTTAGCGACTGGACTCCCATGCGAAAGTCCAGGATTCGAATCCAGTTGTACTGCCCTTAGAATTTCTTTTCCCAGGAGCCTCTACAGCTCAGAGGCCGGTAGTGCACTAAGAAGGCTCCGACCGCATATGACCTTATATATTGACGCGCCTTAAATTAAATAATAATAATTTTTTTTTACCAAAACTAAAGTTTATTTATTTATATCCGATAAAATCTTGGTGGGACATAAACTCAGAATGGTTTGCAGAAGAAGAAGTAGAAGAAGGGTTTCCTGGCTGAGGAATATGAAGGACTGGCAGGATTATACCGCTCATCTGGGACAGGATAGCGGAACGATTAAGAAAGGTGGTGTCCATCATCCTTTAGGAAAAAGAACTAAAAGAAAGAGTAGAATTTAAAAATTATGGTTACGACAAATTTATTAAACATTCAGTGAGAATTAATGAAATAATAGAATGAAAATTAGCAAACAACAAGGGAAAAAAAATGAGAGAACGTACAGATTAGAAATAGAAAACAATTGGAATGTAAATAACGGGGGGGGGGCTATGGTGTTGAATTGTGTTACAATATAATATAATATAGAAGAGTTAAGCAAGGCTAATATTACATACACAAAGTGAGTATTAAAAGTTAGTGACTGTTGCAGAAGGTTTCCCCTTTAAAAGTGGTGGAGCAATAAAAATAAAAAAAGAAAGAAAAAAGGTTAACAACTGGTTATAATTTAGTGTGGTGGTGACCCAACCTTCAACCTGCTTCTCTCCTCCCACTCTGAGCGTGCTCATACAACCATACAATAACCTCATACACTTCGTTCTTGGTCACAGTATAGCACATTCTACACCAGTTAGTAATTCGTCACAATCCATACCATATTAATGAATCGTGAAATTTAATTTTTTTTGGGAGGGGGGATGTTAAACAAGCATCTAAATTTGTAGTAGACCTAATGTGGTATTTATTTGACCTCAATTTTCCATTAAAGCTGTAGAGTAATCATGGTTCTCTGATAATATGTAAATATCATATTAATAACCGAAAATAAATGTCCTCCAAATAAATCGAAATCTCTATATCATATTAATAACCGAAAATAAATGTCCTCCAAATAAATCGAAATCTCTACAAAATTTCGATGGTATGTCCATACTGAGAGTTTAATTCATTCCAGATTCAGAAAGAAAATTTATTTATAAACAAATTAAATATCAAATGAAAGTAAAAAAAAAAGGGATCAATACTTTTCTTTTGGCAGAAACTATTTCATTCAACGCAAAGTACATAAAAAAAAAAAAACATTCATGAATAAAAATTAGAATCGTAGTATGACCTAAATGTTAAATGATTTATTAGATCAAGCAGAAAGATCCAGTCGATCAACTTCAAATACGTCAAACACAACACTGGTTGAGAGAAGTTTACATGTGTTGCTTATAATATTTACAACCTTCAAAGTTGTATAACCTATCCTATAATAGTATGAACGAACTAACTATAACACATTTACAAGACAACTAAATTATTTTAAGCGGGAGTGAATAAAAGAACCAAAAGATAAAAATATTTGGGTAAAGTTATTTTTCTTGTGAACTTTAACGAATGCATACAGTCACCCTCCTCTTCTTGTTCTACTGATATTTAATATCTTTTTAAACTGACATAACAAGGGTATTTTTACTTATATAAGGTTTAGTTCTCTCTCTTTTTGTTTGCATATTTAGAAATAAAACTAGTCTGGGTTTTTCTTTAATTCCTATTGCCTTCAAACAGAATGATTATATAATCATGAATTTTTTTACCACTTCCACAGATTTTGCATGTTATAAAATATTTCATTTTGGTTTTTAAGTTGTTACTGATTATAAACTAATAGGTTTACATCACTAATTTCCAAAATTGACCGGCGCGCCTGATGCTAAATTTGAAATTACAGATAGCTCTCTGAATAGGGCTCTGCACGTTTATTATTGATACTAGGACTGCTATGAAAGTGAGAATGGTCGAGAAGTTTAATGGAGTATAATCTGTAGCCAAAGTTTGCAATCTACCTTCTGTTGGAAAGATCCGTGATTAAAAATTTCATAACAAGGGTTGACCTTACTAATTGATAAATACAGAATATATTATAGTTTTAATAAAAATTAATTGAGTAGAATATAATAGTAAAATTAAAAAAAAATATATATAAAGTAGAAATTAAGTAACTTTTGATTCATTAAAATAAAAACAAAGAAAAATGATCACTGCAATCATACATAAGAACAAAATTAGAAGAAGAGATAGGTAACAAACAACCTAAAAAACAATTCTTTTTATATGATATTACAATATATAATTCAGGAATCGTAAGGTGAGCAAGGAGGTTTCATTCAAGAACTATTTTTCTAAATTTTTGATTGTTGTGACATATAGAAAGATATTATTAGCTTTCTCATTATCTCTGTCATCTAAAGTTAATAATAGTTCCGTTATTTTATTAGAGACTGTACTACTCTGAGTATTTACTGATACACTTGTTTTTCTATAATGATTGAGTACCGGATATATCAGGAGTAGATGTAATATGTGTTATCTGTATCATTATTGACAGAATGGGTAAACGGAATCATGATGAAATTTAGCAGAGTAATTTTTATGATTGAAGAGACGTAATTGGAAAATAATTCTCAACTTATTTATCATGGAATTTCTGTTTTAACTAACTTTCACAGTTGTCCAGTACTAGTAGACTGGAAGTTCTACAGAATGTATTGAACGAGTTGGAAATTGCCGCATCCACGTCTTTACTTATTAGATGATACTCTATTCTCATTAACAAGTTGTTATAGTTATCTTTGATAACCAAATATTCTCGGCGCTGTAGTGTTAACTAAATAGTGTTGTCTCAACGTTGGACAAATTGTAGGCCATATCCATTGTGTCCAATAGTTCTCTTTGTCTTATGTAGCAGAGTTTTGGAAGATCGTTTGGTCCTACACTTAATTCTCAACATTCTCATAAAAATTGTATACTTAAGATGGACTTGACCAGTTTCGAGTCTGGCAAAATAATTTGTTGAGTTGTTAGGTAGCTGAAGAAAGAAATGTTAGCTGTGCCCTTTCGACCATACCCGCATAAGATGGAGCCCATACCTCAGAAGTAGCTATGAACAGTTTAATTTTGGTAGCCCAAGTTATAGACTTACTTTTGATTAAAGTATTCTTCACTACTGAGGAGTTGGCTATTTATAGCCTTAACCAAGAAGTGTTTGCTTCTTGATTGATAAAACTTTACGGACGATGAAAGTGGGATCCCCAAATATGTAACGGTATTCATTACTTCAAAGCGGTAGGTTTCTGTAGGTGAGTTGCCTTTTACTGCCTGGACGGCCATCTTTACAAAGGTGGCATTGATTGTAAGGCAATTTTTGTCACAATATTCCTGAAGAACATCCAATTTCACGCTGTGCATCTGCCCAGGTTAGAGCCAAAAATTCCAGATCTTCCGCCAAAAGCCTTTTCTCTATTTCTCTAGAGTTATTAACTGAGATGCCTTCCATGTTTTTGGAGGAAAAGAACCCTGCGAATTGGCCAAGTACAGGAAAAACAGCGCCTTCCCAGATAAGGTAATACAACTAGCAAGCGTTTTGTCTTGCAAAAATAAGAATGAGTTCAAAAATAATCTTTTTCTGGTAATTTGTTCTACCAATCTTACGACTAGAAATTTTAAAACATGAGGAAAAAATAACAGTTCATAGAAGTTAATTTTTTCAATCTAAAATTTCCAAGTCAAAGCTCTTATGACGTTAATGGAGAAAAAATAATAAATAATTACATTGCTTTTAAGAATATTAAAATACTTTTACAATTTGCACTTCCATTATAGAGGCAACTTTAACAAAAAAAAAATAACTAATACACTTAAAAGCGGTCAACAATTTTTCATTAAAAATAAATGATAAGGAAAATAAAAACTAGTATAAAGAAAATTCCACTTTTTTTTGATAAAAAAGGAATTAATTATATTATATAATAAGATGGGAGATCATGTGAGTTAAATAAGAGTTTTTATAAACTAAATAATAATCTTAAATTAAAGATATATAAATTACATTTTATTTATATATTTTTTTTTATGTTATTATTATTTTGTTATTATTAATATTTAAATTATCTCTTTTAAGGACATAATGCAGTTTATATAATCATGATTATGGTTTTATATAATTCTAATTTGTTATTATGAATGAGAATAATTTCATGAAAAGTACGGCTGGCTTTAAGTGTAAATAATAATTCAAGATCCCAGATTGGCAATTCAGATGAATATTAAACGATAATCATCCAAAGATCCCTTTTCAACAAATTATATATGCTATTGATAATCCAAATTTTTTGAATGGGTAATCATTGTGAATAATACAAGAAACTTTTTCAAGGATAACAAGAATAGGTTCCTGTAAATGGGTAATGACTTATAGTTTAGTATGAAATCGAACGCAATCAACGTATCAAATCGATGTATACAACCAATATTAATAATTGGTTGTATTTTATAACTACATACATAGAAATAACCTACAAAATCATTTTCAACATTATATATGCCCTGTTTGATCGACCTTTGAATTTGATGTTATAAAATTTATGATGAAATTCAGTCAATATGGATAATAAGGTAACTTAACATTTTAGTCCTTAAACGTACTTACTATTTTACTTTATACTTATATATATAAAATCAACGGAAAACTATTAATCTTAAACAATTTTTTTTTTATACAAATATTAAATTTTTTTTTAAATGAGCGAATAAGATGAAACATTAAAACATGTAAAACTAAGTGAAATATATCTAAGTGGAGATTATAAATTAGCATAAAATATTAAGCACCAAACAGTTATATAGTTAATTAGCTCAGTGGTAGCGCGCTAGGCTAGCATCGCGGAGATCCCTGGTTCGAATCCAGCCGTGCTACCGTTAGATTTTTTTCTTCCTAGAAGCCTCTACAGCTCACTGGCAGCTTTACTGTTCGGTGACGGCAAGTGTTGTCAGTAACGAGAGAACACTATCCAGAGGCCGGCAGTGCACTGAGAAGGCTGAGCACTGTTCATTTGCGGGAAGTGCAAATGACTATAGATGTAGACGCGCCTTAAATTAAAAAAAAAAAAAACTGACTGAAGGCCAGAAAGAGAGTGCCAATGTTACTGAATAAACCTATATAACAATTGAAATTCAACGTAAATGATTCCTTACAAACTCCAAAAAAATAAAAAATTCAATGCAAAAATGATTCACAAATTTATAATTTCAATATAAGCGGGAATTGAGCTACTATTTGGTACGGAAAAAGAATTGAAGGACACCGAAATGAAAGGAAGTTAGCCATTTAGAAGAACTGGCATTCTTCCAGATATTCAGTTTTAGATGGGCTCTAAATACTTTAAATTCTCTTATTTAAATTCTAAATATTTTTGTAATTAAGATCAATTATGAGGTGCTCTTTGAATACTAAATTCTTTGTAAGATCTCCAAATTAGATTATAAATTCCTGTTTTGCATCCAGTGTTCGAGTGTAAATTCTAGTGTTGGTGCATCCAGAAATGGGTCGTCAATAAATCCAGTTTTAAAAGGAATATTACTGTCTGATAAACAAAAAAATCTTAATTTGCTACAAATTTTTCTGTATTTCGAAATATGCTAATAAAAGATATCTAAGATATAACTCCTAAACAAGTTTGTATTGAATGTCCCTCCCTACAAGTCCTTGATAATAATCAAAGCCTGAAATCAGATTGGTTAACAAGAGAAATAATCTGGTTATAAAATGACAAAAAATCGAATGTAAAATTCCCGCAATACAACTTCATTAAAACAATTTTCTTTATAATTGTAAAATTTGAAAAAAAAATTGAATAGGTTGGCCACATAAAAAAGAAGTGGTTATACATATATTTACCTAAATGGAGGACGCTCTCTGATTAAAACCCTGTACCTTCAGCTTAAATTTAAACGTAACTAAAGTTACGAGAGTGGCTTCATGACGGAGCCACTCTCAGTTTTGCTAGGCCTGATTAAGAGGGCGAAGCTGAGGGATGTGCTATAATTTTAGGGAATTCACAATAGACCTCTTAATGTAGATTGCAGTGGAATGAGGCCCGCCCTTCTCTTCCGGTCAGTCTAATCTAAGAGGCCTCCAAAACTACTCCAAAATCAATTTTTTACTCCAAAAAAAATTTTTATTCACAGTTTATTACATTTTTATCCAGTTTGAGTTTCCGGCAATTTTTTCGTTTTTAAGATATTTGACTTACACAAACAGTCGCCCAAAACATTTATTTTTGTTCTCAGGGGACCTCTAAACATGTATTTCCGGCGGTGGAACTTCAATTTCGAAAACTAACAGGACTTTTAATACAAAAGTCATCAAGATGTTGAAGTATTTGTTCAAAAAAAAAAATATCAAGTTAAACATTTGCAACGAATTTTTACTGTTCAAAGTTCTTACCGGATTTCTTTAAACATGATATTTGTTTAATAAATGTAATAGTCTTACGATATTTTAAAATAGCGCTCTAGAAATAAGCCATTATCAGAAACGTCAAAAATCACTTTTCCTAGAAAAATGTAGCGGTAGAGGTCTATTAGAATTTAAAGAAAATCTAAAAAGCGATTTTCAAGAAAACTATTAAAAAGAAAAAAAACTTATTCATTAAAACTGGAATTTCGGTTGACCTGGTTTTAACGTTATCATCGGTCCTAATGATGGTCCATTAATGAAATATCAAACATTTGCTTTTACTTTTTTTTTTTGCAGAGATATTTTGTTCCCTCACCCCTCAAATAAAGACGTGCACAGGAGAGAAGTCCTCAAAATATATATTTCCGGGTAAACCCAATATCCATAATCTGATTCAATCGTAATCCTTTCTTATAATGATTAAGGAAAGGACAACTACAAAAAAAAAAAAACTAAATTAAATTAAGGTGCTAATAATGTCATCAAAATAGTTATATATTTTTTCAATAATATACTAATCTATTATCTAAGGAAAATTTGAAAAACATTTTTTTTTTTGCCTCATTAAATTCCCAATTTATATAATCCTTCATATTTATAAATTTATTTATTTATTTATTTTTTTTTTATAATAATTTTTATCTTATACTATGTAATCAGGTGTTATGAATTCCATAAAAAAAATTTATTTAGTACTAAATGATTATGTAAAAATATTTCTATCGAAACACTATTACGTTCTAGGTCAGTTTATGCAATCTATATATACACAAAGACTGTGGAAAGATAAAAAACTTGCCTGCCTTTATTATTTACTAAAAACTAAATTATAAATAATTACTTATATAATAATTATTAACAATATTTATTAATGAATATATATATAACTATAAATTTAAATTTGTGATTATATTATTTATGTAGAATAATATTTAATTCAAGGTGCTGATGAAAAATATTTGTTTTTCTGACCGAACCTCCAACATCCATTTTACGATATCAAATACAGCGGTCGTAAAGGAAATCAATACATTTAATTCAGTTATATTAATAATTAACTAATTTATATATATATATTAGCATCAGCCCAATTAATACATTCTAATTAGCACGATAACACAGCAACAGTTGGCGGAAATCCCATTAAGATGTCAATGTCAACATCCCTTCCCCACCATAATTACTATGGACGACAATTCCTGATCTTTTTTAGTTATTTATTTATTAATTTATTTTGTCCTTATTTCAAACTATATTTGGTTAACAAAACTGGTTTAACCTGTCCTGAAGAAAAAAACAGTTTTTCTTTGTAAAATTTATTTTATGCAATTATGTAACTTATAAAAAAAAAATAAATAAATAAAAAAACTGAATTCGAGTGATGATAAAATTATTTTTCTTTTAAGTTTTTTTTTCTTTAAATAAGAACATATAATTTTATAGTTTTTAACTATTAAGTATCATAAAGTTTTATGAACAAATATCATAAAGGATAGAAATTTACTATTTACTTTAGGAAAGAAATTAAGCTTAGTGGTAATGTGCTCAAAAAAAGGAAGGTTAAGATGGTTATACCATGCGGAGAGAATGGAAGCCACCAGACTTCCTAAACGCCCAAGCGGAGGTCCCGGATTCGAGTCCAGCAGTGTTGCCCTTAGATTTTCTCTTCCTAGGGTGATGGGCAGTGTTGTCTATAGCCAGAGAACACTGCTCGGAGGCCTACAGAGGACAAAGAAGGCTCCGGAGGGCTCAATAGATCTTTCAGAATCTGAATTTATTATTTATATGGATGGCTGTTCTGCTTTGGTGATTTGTTCATGTAAATGCAATTGTTTTGATAGTTGTATGTTCACTCAGCGCACCCTATAGCATATCTCGGCGCCCCCCCCCCAAAACCGCCCTTTCCCTTAGCAGTCCCTCTACTGTAAAAACAAATATGTATAATCCCCTGCACTCGCCACATAATATCCAAATACCAAGGGCAACAAAAAAGTCATGAGCGGTTTTTTATCAGGTGCTGTGAAAACAAAGGGTTAAAGGACAAACAAAACAGGTATATTTTGCCAACTTTTCATTTTTCGGAAAGATTTCTGGGAGACTTGAAATGAAAACACAAATTGGGGCGACAATTCAAAACGGAGTTGGCTCTACGGTCCATGAAAAATTATCAGCTATATGATGTTGGGCCAAAGAGTCATACAAACAATCAGCAAGACAACAAAAAGTATAACAAAATACAAGAATCAGAACAACAAAAGAATGTAAGAAACAGAAGGCATCAGTTTGCACGAAAATTCCAAAAGAATAGACAGACGTTATTGTTTTCATTTATTAGAATTGTATATAATTATCATTTATTATTTTAATATAAAACAAAATTTATAAAAATAATTTTTTTTTAAATAAGATAAGTTAGTTCTTTATTATTAGTGTATGGCCAGATAATTTATTGAAATTTTATGTTTTAAAACAGGTTGATAAAACTAGGGAAACATTTCGATAATCGATACAAATCGATGCAACCCTATAGCATATCTCGATCGATGTTCGAACTTAATCTAATGAATTAGCAACATTTTTAAATCGATAATTTGACAACCTTTTACGATTCGATTAATGATACGAAACTATGTTTCCAACTTAGCAATTATGATTATTAGTTTCAACCTGCATATTAATAAAGAGCAAATTACTTGGTTTTTGAAAACCAGATTGAAATTATCCCAGGTTATGATGGATAATAAAATATAGATTTTTTTAGGGATATCAATGAGACTTCTCAGTCCACTTTTTTAAGTCCTTTATTTTCTTTTCCAACTTTCGTCTATGGAACCGAGTCAATTATTAGGGAATAATTATTGTGGTAATTCTCATTAAGTAATTAATTCAAATAGTCTACAACATCCAACCAAAAAAACACAAAATATATATTATTTCAGCAATAAACACCCTTTCTAATTCATATTACCGATTTTTCTTCAAACCCGAAATACTAGTAATGTATCTAATCGTTCTTAAAATATGATAGAACTATAAATTGCATTGATATGATTGTTTAAAAGAATGTTCAAAGATGGCAGCTTACCAATTTAGAAAATATTAAAATCAATTTTTCTGGAAAAATTAATCAAATGAAAATGTTGGAACTATAATGTGAGCTATTATGCAAAGTTTACAGAGAATTTAAGAGAAATAAAACATTCATTAATGTTCTGCTTTCGCTTCAAGGATTTTGATTAAAATATTCGTGTCTGATTTCCATGGTGGATGGATATCAAGTTAAGTATCCTACGAATTTTTTGAGATATTTTGTATAAATATAACATAAATAGACATTATTTGCTGAAAACATTTTTCCGATTTCAAAGCACTGTCTTTCCGTTGAAGACTTAGCTCAAATAGTTGACAAGATCGTAATACGTATTTCAACATAAGTAAAAGTAATAATAAGTTTCTTAGGCATTTTGTTTTTCTGGAGAAAAAGCAAAATAAATAAATAAAGATTGCGCAAGCGTACTACAAAAAAATATATAGTAATCTCTTTTGATAAGCAACCCTATTATTTAACAGAGAGGAACTCTCCTAACTAACACATCGGTTGGCATTAAACAACTAAAAGTTTTAGAAACGAGATATCCACTAAGCGGGAGGAGTGTCGCACATAGCAAATACTGCTCCTCAATTCTCCTATATGCAGTTACATAAAACAAGGCATTGCTGCCTTCTTGTGTTATATGTTTCATTTAGAACTTGTACACGGAGGCAAATTATATAAACTAAAGATATAATACGTAACTACTATGTCTGTTATATTCTTCTTTTTTTTAACTTCTTCCTATCTTATTATTTGTATCTCAACTCTATTTATATGGTGAATGTTTACTTAAATACCAGCTCAATAGATTAAATGATTCAAATTTATTACCTAATAGATGGAAACATGCAAATAATAAAAGTATTGTGACTAATATAGTAAAGAGAAATATATATTCCTTTTATTATTATTATTATTATTATTAAGGGCTCGTCAGCCTCCTTGACAAACTTTTTCCATTCCTCTCTATCTTGACCAAATCTTCATCCTTTCATTACTGCCCGGCGGAAGAAGGCTTTCTATATATTTTTAACCAACGTGGACCCCTTTAGGCTCTGCCATCCGGGTTTGCCACATTAAAGGCGTTTAAGAAGTCTGATGGCTTCCATCCCCTCCACATGGTATTACCATCTTAAACTTCCTTTTTTTGACGTGGGATACCAGATCTCGCTCTCTAAACATCTTATGAAGATCTACAATTCCGTCTTTGTCTCTATCGGCCATCTTCGCAGACTGGGCCAGTAAATTTTTACGCAAAACCTTACTTTTCCAGATACTCAGAAATTTCATGCAATCCTTTGTTGAAACCCACACTTAGCTATCATAGTATGCCATAGGTCTTAATATATTTTTATATATGCGTACTTTGATCTCTCTTGACACGAGTTGGAAAAATGAATGTTTTGTCAAAGCGAATATACATCTGTTTTGCTGCCGCTATTCTAGTTTTTATATTCAGACGTACATCATTGTTATCTGTCATCAGGGCTATCTAGTACTTGATATTCTTACAAGATTTGGATGCGTGCCCTGCTAAGCTGTACTTGATCATCAATTTGGGATATATTCCTCCCAGGCTTCACAAATACCGTACTTTTCTTCATTGACTTCAAGTCCATTTTTCTTAGCAGATCTTTCAAGCTTCTGAAGCACCAGGCAAAGCCACCGTTGTACGCGCCGATAGTACAACGTCACCCGCGTAAGCAGATGTTGCGTCAATCTGTTAAATATAATGCCTCCGGGTTTACTTTTAATTGTCTTTATAATATACTGTAGGATTAAATTAAAAAAATAAGGGAGACAAGGATCTCCTTGTCTTAACTCATTATTTACCTTAAATTCCTTAGATTCTCTTCACAACTGATCATCAACTTAAATTTGAGGGGAATTATAATTTGAAGATAAATAAAAATATTAGGCCGAGTAAAATTAACAAAAAAAAAAAAACTACTATAATTCGGGCACTTCTATTTGACATATTTTCTTCAATGATAAAAATGTGCAAGAATATTTAGTTGCCCTTAATATTAATGTAGATAGTCTAACTCAGCGTTCTTCAACCATTTCACACCTGTGGACCAGTAAAAATGGGAATAATATTTCGCGGACCGGCAGAAGGCTAAAGATAAATTATTACAACCGAATTAAGTCGAAAATATACGAAAGTCGTCGAGTACATAAACGCTTAAAATGCTACATAATGCTGGGTGATTACATACAGTAAATACTAGAAAAAATCTCGTGTGAAACATTCACACGACTTATTCTTACACTCCTATTTATACGATTATTTAGTAAAGAAATTTTTTTTTTTTTTTAAACTTCAAATTCTACTCATTTGTCCTAAGATGAATATAGTGGTGGTGGAGAAAGACAGGTACCAACCAACCAACCCAGTCGGCAGGTAGAGAAGTGATTACATTGTAGTCCACAGGAGTGCACTAATAATACAGAACCAAACAAAATGAAATTTGAAATTCCACAAAATTAACTAAAAACAATTTTGTATTTTGAAAAAAATGTTTCAAATAAAAGTGATAGCTTTGTTTGTGCAGTTAGCATTCCCCAAGATTACAGGAAACCGCTATTGTCATTTTCGAGAAAATTCTGAAAATCTCAAAAATCTATTCTGTAAAACCTGCACTTCCGGTATTCCGCTTTTCTTCAAATTTAGAATTATAGCAAAGCTTCTAATATAAAACAATATTAGTAGGTCCCTTCCTCAGAACTCCACAAAAAAAAACAATAATTTTCTCAGGAAAAAGTTTCAAATAAAAGTTATAGATATTTATAGTATACGAAGTTTAAAGAAAATCGTTGGAGCGATTTTCGTAAAATTCGCGAAAAATAAATAAATTGGATTTTGCTAGAAACCAACGTTAAATTTTATCTTAAAAATGAATAAAAACTGTTTATATTAATTATAAGTTAAAAATTTCATATTTTGTTACAAAATTTCCTACCATTTTTAGACATTTTTCGCAGACTGGCATTAAATTCCACTGTCCGCGAACCGAAGGTTGAAAAACACAGTTCTAACTGACATGACAATTTAGAGATAAGACTAACGTCGCTTACCATCGCTGCTAAAATCTTTTATCTCGAAAAAGTATTTCCAAATATACAACTTTACAGAAATGTTAAAGCCGTTTAAAAGAAAATCTGGAAAAGCTGAAAGCCAAAAAAATCAATAGAAGGGGTCTTCTGGATGATCAATTTTGACTGGAACGTCCGTACTAGATTCTCTTGCAGGGAATTTTGAATTATATTGTTCTCACTGCCACTCACATAAAGACACACATATTCACACTTGATAAAAAACATTTTTATCATATACCAAGTTATGTACTTCCAGTGAAACCCATCTACAAAATTATTTTGCATTGTTAACATACGAACGCTTCATCAACTAATTACCTTAACTGTTTCAAGATTAAAATAAGTATATTAAAATAAATGTGAAAATAATAAAGCAAAAAGATCATAAAAGAACAATTTATAATAAAACTCATTCACTGAAAAGTTGGACACGGACAATAGTAATTACTGATAATGCTCTTAGATGTCGCTAATGTGCAATATGATATTGTAACCTTTGAGGGAAAATATTTAGCAATTTAAAGCTCAGTTATCATAATATTTTATATTATAACTAAGTTAATGTCTGAAAATTATAAGTTGAACGATTTAAATAGTTACTCTTTAATATTAAAATTTTATTATTTAATCCATCTTTAATAAGTAGAATGACAAATAATATAAATAGAAATGACTTAATGAACATTGAGTGGAATAAATAAATAATGGAAGATTTTCAAAATAAATTGAAAAATTTGATTTCTATTTCTTCATAGAAAACCATTTTTGATATGTTTTATAAAACAAAATAACTTTATGAAGGCAAGGTTAATTTTAAATTTGGAGAAATAAACATTTATATGTAAGAATGTAAACAGACGAATTATAAGAAATCATATTTAATATAAACTATATTTATTGTGTAGCTATGTTTTTCCATTATAATACTGACATAAGATATATGTGATTGATTGACATTTTTTAGTCAATTAATATTTGTTGATGACAAAAGGTGTATACACTTCAAATTGGTCTGTTCATATATTATAAAGATTATTAACTTACCTAATTGTAAGGCAGATGTATATTTGTCCAAGGCTTGTTCTAGTAGATGATCCCTAGCCAATAAGGCTGCTTCTTCCTTGAAACGCTCTTTTTCAGCCTCATTAGGCCACCATTTCTCTACGGCCGCTTTAACCATCACGTTAGTTTCTAAACGTTGTGGTAAAGTACTACCACATTTTGGACAACCATGCTGGGTTTTTAATAAACAAGAACGACACGATGTATGTCCACACGGCAGGGTGACCGGTCTACTAGGTATCCACTGACACTGGGGACATGAAAGTGGCGGTGAGCATAGCTGTGTAAAGGTGGATGGTGAAGCAGCTATAACTGTATCCAATATAGCTGAGGCTAGATGCCGTAATCGTGTATGTGGAATACGGCAGGCTGTTTGTTGTCTAGCGGTGTTAACACCGCAAGCGTCTTGCTGCATGGTGAGCATCTCGCCACTGACTGAGACACAACAACAAGCCAGCCGGCCCTCTACCACCACCTCCTTCTATTATGCCGTCATTCTACGTATCGTTCCTCTCACTGAATATCACCCCACCACCAACAGTTTACTAGTCTCGATGGGACACACCATACTAATACTCAAGCACACTCTACATATTCTCTGCACCGATTACGTAAAGGTCAACTCGTTCAATAACCTACTCAGTACATAAGCATTAGTCAGTTCCATAACAGGCAAACTTCTGCTTCGCGGACATACACAATTTTCATAATTATTTAGTTACAAAAGCGCTACATAATCTTTTTGATAATCAATTTCTAAAGACAACATTACTCAAACTAAAGAAAGAAAAACCCAGTAAAATTCTGAGAACATTGAGTATAATAAATATTTTATATTCAATTTACAGAAATGAAATGTAATATATTAGCAGTTAATAAAAAGAGCAAAAAACAAACTTCCGACATGAATCATCCTTTTCCAAATTAAAGAAAAGTTTTGCATTAATAATTAAAATTAAAAATACCGCTAACTAGTTTATTTTTAATTACTATTTTAATGTTGAGAGTTGGACTAATATTCGCTTGAAAAAAAAACACTTTTGAATTGGAGGTTTACCAAACACTCCTGACAAACCAGACAAGACTAGAGACACCAAAGTAGAGAGACATCCGTCTCTGTAAGGCTACAATATAAACCAGTCTGTAAGCGTTAGAAAGTAGAACATTCTACAGAAAGTGTGGCTTTCCTTAAGTTGGTCATTCAAGGAAAATTTGGGGTTAAGTGACAACTCTAGGACGCCGGAAATCTTCGCTTAGCAACCAACGGACTCAAGAACTGATTCAAGCGGCTGCAAATATAACTATTATTAAAGATATTTTCCAGCTTTGCAGACCCAGCTACAATAATAACTTCCATGGCATGTTAGCGAGAAGATGAAATACTCACCATTTTCTTCGACTTTTGGAATATTTCACATTTAACTGTCTCTAAACTTTATATATGAAGAAGATAAATTAATTCTACAATCCCTTAGGACTTTCCAAAATTAAATTTCTCAGAAAAATGGTTCAGAAATAATTCAGTAGAGTGGTGCTACCGACTGACAAGTTTTGTCTGAAACCTTCATCATGTCCACATCACAAACTCAATTTCAAAACCCTGAAATCGGATTACTAAGTAGGAGAAAAAAATAGCTTTTGTCGTCTCACTCAATCAAGTCACAAAACAGCCAAGCGGGAGGGAAAAAAAATTTCTTCTGTTTTATAATAAGACTACTCATTTTGTACGCTCTCGAATTTGTTAAAAGTTGGCATTTAGTCGTAGTTTATTTAAAATAATATCATGAATTGGAAGATTTTTATCAAAGCTGCCGTAAAAATTAGGAAGTATGTCTTTTAAAATGACTTATGGAGCAAATGAATTTATAAAAAAATAAATGGGACTTTTGACAGATATACTTTTTTTACCCTTACTACATGTTTTGCTTTCCATTCATTTAACGCCTTGAAAAGGAATGATCTTCAGGCGAGTTCCGCACTTTTTTTTTGCCCTTACGCCTTACCATACTTTTCAATTACTCAACTTTTTTTACCCTAGGATCATCAGCGTCATGTAAAACATCAAAAACAGGAGCAAATATTCTTCACTCAAATTTTCTTCAGAACAAACGTTTTATTTTCTCAACTATTATTTGTGCTTATTTATTGTGTCATAAATATCATACTGTACCAACAAAGAGTTGGTTTGATTGCAAAGATCCGGTTTTTTCTTAAAGTATATTTAGAATCAGAAATACGCCAAAAACAAGTAAACAAAACTGCAATATCAAACAAAATTAACCACTAATTATGTTAATATTACTAAAAATTTAAGACTGTACTTTATGTTATCATTACCACTTTATTTTAAATAAAATAATGTGGTTCAAACAGCAAATAAAGCTTTGCATCTAATTAGATAATCTAAAAAATTAAATAATACTACCAATTATTCGTAACAAAACTAAATCTTACTAATATTGAAAGTCAATGCACATTTAGATAAATTAGCCAAACATAACTGAATTATTATTCCTAATTTTTTTTGTATTACTATTGAAATTCAAATAATTTTTCTAAGGCTAAACTATTTAGATATCTGTAGACACAATTGTATCTACGATTAAGAACTAAATCATATCATTTCTTAGATATTTATTGAATAATTTACACTTTATATTTTTTAGTTCTTCATAGAAATACAATGGCTCATTTGATAAAATAAACTTATTTATAGTGGCAATAGACTAAAGCTCAAAATTTATTTGAGAAACTCAATTATAATTTTTTTTAGAGTCCTTATCTTAATTTATAAAGTGCGTATGTTGAAAACAATCAATGGTAATTATATAAGAAGGTATTTGTAAAAAATTTTATATGCAAATTTAGCATGGAATTATATTATATGAACTTTTAGAGGGGATAATTACACGTTCAAGACGAACAAGTTAGTTTGGATAATTATTTGGCAGATTGTAAATAGGTTTTAAAAACTGAAGTTAGAAACCATTTCGTTATCTTTATAGTTATTATAAAAGTATTAAATTTTACTTAATAATAACTTTAAACAAATATTTTGTTATGTATACTCGGTTTAATATATGAACGTCAGTTACAACCTTGAGCTAAAGGGATATAACTTTACTATCTTATCAAATAAATATTGCTGAGATACTAGTGGTTAAAAATGGCCTTTTACACATTCGAATTTAACAAATCAGATTAGGTAAGAATTAGATAATTTTGTTTTCTATTTACATAGACATACTCGAAGCAATTTATAAGTTCATCTAAATTAACATAATCAACATTTAAACCATAACTTACAAAGAAATATCAACACATTCAGATAAGCTAATCTGCGCACACACAAGGCCAAATGAAAAAAAAGAAGGTTATTTGAAAAAATTTCAAAACCTGTAAAATAGTATTTCCGGTTAACTGAATTTCTACAAATTTAGAATTCTATAAATGCTTCTGATGTATATTTAATATTATTTAGCTGGTAAAACCATACAGTATACTGAAGTGGTACTTTAGAGAAAAGCATAATGCTAATGCCCCCCCCCCCGAACCATCCAAAAATCAATTTTCTCGGGAAAATGTTCATATGTGTAGATAGTATACGAAGTTTAATTGGAACCATTTTTGAGAAAATCATAAAAAACTGAAAAAAACATTTCCGGTTGGTGTATTTTTTCCGAAATCTTTGAGTCTGATGCGGTGGTAGTACCTAAACGTAATACCAAGTTTAGCTTTCTGTGACTAACATACACACACATATATATATATACATATAACTGGGTGCCTATGCGCGTGCTATCTAGGCCTATGTGGCTTTTATCCCTAAATATATATATACGTATATATACAGGCTGTCCCAAGGAATATGGATAACGACTTTTTATCGGAATCTAAAATAGCTAGAAAAAAACTAAAAAATACGTGTCCCCGTAGTTTTTTGTTAGAAAACCAAATTTAATTTGCAAATTTGTTTTGGTGCTTCCAGAAGCGAGATACAAGCACCAACTTCATTTTTTTCAAATAGGAAGGTGTGGTTTTTATTTAAGAAATAGATTCCTCTATTTTTTGTAAGAAATATTTACTTGAACGGTTTTTTTCTGTGAACAAATTATGAATGAAAACATGATTCCTATAAGAAATTTCAAAATGATTTAAACGGTTTTTTTGATTGAATAAGAAGAAAAGTACTATTTTATTATCAATTTTACTCCTCATTAATTACAGATCTTGCTCGAACTGGCCTCCACCATTGTAGATGTATTTCTTTGGTCGTAAGGTACAATTGGCAGGAAAAAGCATGTGTATGCATCTCTAATGGTGGGGGCCAGTTCGAGCAAGATCTGTAATTAATGAGGAGTAAAATTTATAATAAAATAGTACTTTTCTTCTTATTCAATCAAAAAACCGTTATAATATCATTTTGAAATTTCTTATAAGAATCATGTTTTCATTCATAACTTGTAAAACCGTTCAAGTAAATTTTTCTTACAAAAAATAGAGGAATCTATTTCTTAAATAAAAACCACACCTCTCCATTTGAAAAAAATGAAGTTGGTGCCTGTATCTCACTTCTAGAAGCACCAAAACAAATTTGCAAATTAAATTTGGTTTTCTAACAAAAAACTACGGGGACATGTATTTTTTTTAGTTATTTTCTAGTTTTATATATATATGTACAGGTTTTATCCCTGTATAGGTATATATGTGAAAACACTCACGAAAAAAAATTTGTTCGTATTCAGATGACCTCAAAACATCTATTTCCGGTGGAAACCTACTTTCGAAAATGTGGCACGATCGTAATACTTCCTTTACTAGGAGTAAGAGAAAGTAAAAATCTGTATTGTAAAATTCGCAAGACGTTCTCTTATTCCATGTAATACAATAATTATTTATAAAATGACAAATGTTCTTCTAACTTATAACTTTGCTCATTTGCCTAATCACAAATATAGAGAGGTAGGGGGACGGAAGTGACGAGCCCGCAATAACATAGAATCAACCCTTTATGTTTGAATTTTTAAACCAAAAATTGGTAAATCTAAAATCTAACTTTCTTTTTTGGAAAAAAAATGTTTCCAATAAAACTAATTGGTTTTTGAATGTATAGACAGAAAACTTAAAAATACATTTCAGTAAAAACGCACTTCCGATCAAACTCGGAATTCCCACTCAATATATTTAATTCTGATTAATATTATTTACATGATAGAATTGTGTAATAAACTGAAATAGCACTTTAGAGGAAAACCTAAGCCCACCCCTCCCTCAAAAGTACCCTTAAATAAAATTTTCCCGGAGAAATGTATCAAATAAAAATTGTAGCTCTTTCTTTGTATAGTTGATATAGCAAGTTTCAAGAAAATCGTCGGGACCATTTTTGAGAAAACCGCAAACAAGTAAAAAAAATTAACTAGTAAAGTGGTATTTCCGCTTGAAGAAATTTTGACAAATGACCTTCTTGTTTGGATCCCATGGTGATACCTAAACGGAATATCAAGTTTGAACTTTCTATGATTTTTCATTTTTGAGCTAACCTGTTCAAATATAAACGCACATAGACCATTTTCTAAAAACCACTTTTTTGGACTCAAAACGGAGGAGATCTCACAACGGATATTTCCGGTGAAAACTCGATATTGAAAATTTGACACGATTACAAATACTTCCTCTAACTATTTCTCATAAAATTATTGATAAAATATGCATGATCAATTCCGAAAATGTAATATATATATACTACAATATATGTTTGCGTTTTATTATATAAATTTGTTATCTACAAATGTTCAAACTTGTGACAAAAGAAGGGCAGACATAATGCTCACAAAGAAAGAGACAATAATAACATCAACATAGATTATATAAACAAACATTGTATTACTATGGTTCATCACTAATAAAAAAATAATTTTATTATTATTATTATTATTAACACAAACAAACAACCCTCACAAAGATAAGAGCGCTTAACAAAAAAAAAATTATTAGCTGTCATGAGCTCATGGTTAATATTAATAATAATAATAATAATAATAAAACAAATGATAAAATCTTAATTCACTAGACTTAATGGTTGATGAAAAAAAAAATCTACATTAAACTCTAGTATAAAAGAGGATTAAGATAAATATTATGAAACATTAACTCCAGTCTGTTGATTGAAATTTTCCGGAATTTCGGAAAAATGTAGATTTATGATGGCTATTTTGAAATTATTCGTAGACGTTACTCGGGCTTTGTAGGAGCAAGCGTTATCGTGCAAAAGACACCCAACTTTCGTCATCATTCCGCTTGGGCTTGTTTTATTGTGACACGACGAAGATCCATGACAGAGTTTCACCAACTGGTCAGCGTTTATCGTTGTACCTCTTCCATATAAATTCGACGAAAAGCGGCCCCTTTCTGTTCCAGAAAATTGTCGTCCGCAAAGTTTTCGCTGATGGTGACTGGGGTTGTGACACCTCTACATCGAATATAATTTGATTTCTGGAATTGTCTGTGTGTGAAAAACTCAAGTTCATCATCCGTGACAATGGAGTACCCCCCCAAAACAAAACCTATGCGTCTCTTGAAATATGTAATATTATTAGTTGCTGTAACGGCAAGAGAGAGAACACAGGCCCGACCGAAGGAAAAACAGACTCTCTCTGGTACTCTCTGTCTTAAGCAGGCTTGAGGGGGGAGAACCTGTATATAAGCCAGTGAGAGACATATATATATATCTATCTATCAGATTCAACCATATACTCGTACATCGCATAAAGTCATAACATCGTGTCATAACTCTACTCCCACCCTTTATTCTATAAAAATCATTACAAGTCCAGTGCAGTTTGTGTAAACTTATAGTTATATTATAACAGTGTCTTCATATCTCGTCTAATTAATCAATCCCAATTTCTCTCCTCATCAACTCCATTATAGTTGTAGAGATCAATTGGTTGGAAATTTTCAACAAGTAAGGGAACAGCCACCCTTACTTGGACTGCTGCGAAAGGCTAAACAATCAGCTTCATATAATTCGTTTAGAGAAAAAGAAAGACTGCTTGCTATGTTCCAATCGAAAATATCAAAGACGACACAGACATGACACGAGCAATTACAGCGATACTGGAGTACAGATCGGTAATTACTTCCTGAACTATCATACTTCAAAAAATTATAACACGTGTAGCATCTCTTGTTATTTTTTGTAATTACATAAAATATAATTCAGGCACAGCAGCTTGAAACCTCTTTCTTGCACATGATTTGAAATGATGTTTTTATCCTATAAATAAAGTTTCATTTCATTTTAAGGCTATTATGGTCTGTGCTGAAGTAAACTCGAGAATGGCCCGTAGAAATAGAGAGATTCTTATCGTTTCACACAGCCAGGCTGCACTGAAGGCTATTGCCGCCTTCAGAATCACCTCATCCCTGGTCAGGGAGTGTATAGAATCCCTGACACAACTTTTCTAACCCAACAAGTTACGGCTGGAATGGGTGCCGAGACACTGGGGATTTGTTGTAATGAAACAGCCGACCATCTAGCGAATACTCCGTTCTGTGGTCCAGAACCTGTCCTTGCGGTAACCAAAAGATCAGTACGCGCATCTCTTAGGGAGTGGCTTCTGAGACACAATCTGGAAAGCAAGTCCAGGAGCAAAAAACAGCAAGAGGATCACACCGAAGCTCTGTAAGTACAGAACCAAAGGAGACCCACTGCTTAGAAAGGAACCAGAGTAGTCTGGCAACAGGCCTTTTCACGAAGCCCGATAGGTTTAAAAAATCAAATTTCAATTTTCATTGAACCAAGAGGTTCAAGAAACATCTTCCAGAGCGGGGTTAATTAACTCGGAACCGTTGTGCAGACTATGTCAAAAGGAGGAGGAAGCGACATTAAACCTGTTATTCGATTGCGCTGCAATCGCCAAATTACGCCACGAGATCTTTGGCACATAGAGATCAGGGGAGATAACGCAAAAAGAACTGGTTGGGAAAGCCCTCAACCTCATGAAGAAGGGAGCTTTCTCATACTAGACTCAAAGGGATAGGCACAATAAGCCTCGATTTGGCTGCAGGGTCTGGGTTCCCTGCGGTAATCTAATCTAATCTAAGTGAGGCTTTCTAAACTGGCCATCTCATCAATGATGGTACTAGCGGTTAGATGAGCCAAATACATCCCATGAGAACAGGATGAGTCCAAATTTAGTGTCTACACCTACGAATACATTATTGATTTTAAAATATTAAGTTATTACAATTATACAAATCTATACTAGGAGTAAGAAAAGGTAAAAATGGAGCGATTGCTTCTTTGCTCTCATGACGAGGCTGGAAGATACAAATCCATCTGCATTTCAGTAGGACATCTAAGAGTGCAATCACTTCTCACATCAATCTTCACAACAATCTCTTTGAATGATATCTTTCATAATAATTAAAAACATATCTAATGGGGCAAATAATTTGCGTTCTGAAGAGAGACCAGAGTGGGGGGCAAATAATTTAAAACTAACTTATACTAAAACAATTTTTTTTTTAAAGTTAAATAATCTATTAAAAATATACGAATTAATTATAATTATTTAAAATAACATTTATTACATTAAACTTTAATTCTGTTATATAAGCTAGAAATGGTTTTTACACAGAAATATACTGATCACTTGACAAATAGTAAATAAATAATTCATTTTTGTTTGTATTTTCTAGTTTTGCTAAATAGTTTGCTGAGATCTTGATTATAAAATATTTTGTAGCAGTATTGACTTCTTTTGGAGTTGTTTAAGAATATACGTGCGAAATATTACTATAGCTATTCGAAGTATTATCAAAGATCGGAGCCCTCTCAGTGCACTTCCGGCCTGTGGACAGTGTTCTTTTGTTACAGACAACACCGTGAGCTGTGTAGGGGCTCCTTGGAAGAGAAAATCTAAGAAAGCAGCACTGCAGGGACTTGGGACCTGGGACTTCTGCTTTGCTAGTCCAGCGCGCTACCAGTGAGCTTATTAAAAAGCCTTCTCCCTTATTAAAGCTTTCTTCAGCATACGCTGAGGATTGTATTTATTAGGACAATAAAGTAGTTTATATTTCTCTTCAGTTTTTATAAATCTTGATATAAGTCAATGACCTGATTCGTTTTAGAACAAACATAAACTTTCTAAGACAACTCTGTCCGTTTGTGTAATTTATAAGACCCTGAGGCTAATAACCTTGAGATTCTTAGTGCAGGCTTTTTTAACAAGATCATTCATTGCAAAATTATATGAATAAAACATCTTAATTATTTTAACTATTAGTACTAACAAACAAACAAACAAAAATTAAAAAAAAGGAATATTATCGAAAATAATTTCATGATTCTCATAATTTATTGATGTTTAATTACTTCTATGATTAACACAGAAATTAAATTCAAACAACCTCGCTTAAGACTTCACCTTGATATCTGTCGGCATTAAAAATCGATCATACTGCCCACATAATACTAAGTTGAATTGGATTTGCTATGCGCAAGGATTTAAGTGCACTAATTTTTAATACCAATATCAGAATGCGAATTATTACTTCAATCTTCTTTTCGCTTTTGTTAAATTTTCACTGGATTGAAGAAACCAACATTTTATATAAGTTGGGGGGGGGGAGTGATCTTTTGAAATTAGTTAACCAAATTAACAAGATGATTAGCCAGATTAACAAGAGGTGTGACAAGATCATCTTTTTCTAACTATATTTCTCTATTTTCAGCACACAAATTTCTTTAAATTTGGCATTTTTGGTCAAAGTATGGCATTGTCTTAATAATAATATTCATGAAGTAGCACTTAAGGAGGAAGCTTAACGTTCACAATTCCTTCAGCAAAAGCTTCGAAAAAAATATTCAAATAATAGTAAAATGTAAACGAAAATTGTTGTAGCCGTTGAGACCATTTCCTAAAAATGTCCTTACCTAAATAAGGGTTCTCAAAAAAATAATGTACTTCAGAAGATTTCTCATCTGAAAATCTGAATTAATCTCAAAAATTCCTTTTGCAGTTGCAAAGATAAAATAAAAATTTGAAAAGTAATATTTTTTATATTGGTAAAGTTAATGGACTTCTTTGACTTTGACATTAGTTTTTTAAATGTAAGTGAAATATCTATCCAGCATTCAAATAAAAAAACAAACAAATCAATGTATGTTGACTTTGTATTACACAAAAATAACTAAACTAGTGACGTCTTTTCACTTGATAGATAACAGCCGTGTCAGGGAATGACAATTGTTGGGGAATGTGTAGTCCTTATTGCAGAATTTATAGCATTTCCAGCCAGGTACCGTTATATGGATACTAACTGTAGCCCCAATTTTATAAATGTCAACACTTTTGTTATGGCACAAGGGGAATGAACCCGAGACTAGCGCCATAGTTGAGTGCTTTTTTTACTAATTCATCAACTTAATACATCTTTCACTTTCAAGATTTATAACTATCTATGAAATAATTAGATTATTTCTTAATAATAATAATAAAAAAGAAAAACAACTTTCTCTTAATACAAAATTGTATTTGACAAATTTTATAGTTGCTGTAGGTATCAAATTTAATGAAATTCGTCAGGGTTTTTCTTTGGGAGAAAATCGCGAAAACTGAAAAAAAAAACTGTTCAGTAAAAACGCACTTCCGGTTTACTAATTTTCTTGAAACTCGGAATTTTTGACAATCTATTTATTTCTAATTAATTTTATTTAGATAGTAGAATTGTATAATAAACTAAGATAGCACTTTAGAGAAAAACATAATTCCACTCCTCTCCCTAAAGCACTTTAAATGACCTTACTCAAAGAAATGTTTCAAATAAAAGTTGTGACTCTTTATATGTGCAGTTCACTAAACTTAGTTTAAAGAAAATCGTTGGATCGTTTTCGAGAATCATTTTGTAAAGTGGCACTTCCGGTTGAGGAATTTTGTGAGTTAACTTACTGTCGGATTCTATAGTGATACCTAAAGTCAAGAATATCAAGTTTGAACTTTCTACGATTTTTCGTTTTTGACGTAAGCTGTTTACTTACAAACACATATACACATACACAGACCATTTTCTAAAAACCATTTTTTTAGACTCAGGGGACCTCAAAACATGTCGGGTGTTTCCGGTGAACACTCGATATCGAAAAATTTACACGATTACAATACTTAGTATGATTATATACAGTATAAACCGCAATTTTAACTCAATGTGTAGTTTAGTAACTGATAACTCTTGTGGTTTAACTTTAGGCGAACTTCGCTGGCTATTTAAACTCAGGTGCGAATTGCTATATCTGAACTACACTCCTTGGATAGAGAGGGATGTTACACTGTGTTCTTTGTGTAATTCTCGGTCTGTGGAAAATGTTTTCCACTTCTCAGCAGAATGTAGTATTCTCTCTGAATTGTGCATTCTTTATCTTGGTCAGAGAGTGTTGACAAGACCTTACCTCATAGCTCTGCTGAATAGTAATAATTGCCTCGCCCTCATAAAATATGCTCGACATGCCTGGAATTACCGTTATGAACTAGATACAGGAGTTCAACTTTTGATTTACCTACCTAACCTAAATTTTCTATTTTTCATACATATACTTTATATTTATGTATTTTACTTAATTCCAGTTTTTGTGTTTTTTCTTCTTCTTTTGTTTCTTCTTTTCATTTGTATATATGATTTCTGTTGGTGTATTTATTTTATTACTTATGTAGTTATTCATATATTATTTTTTTTTTTTAAGTTTAGGAAATATAAAGTGAAATTGAATTATGCATAAAACATACATTGACTAAGTTTTGTTTTTCTTTTCCATTTGTATTAACGACTCCGGCTGATGGGTGTTTATCCATGCCGATAAGTGCTCTGTTAATCTTTTTTTCTATGTATGAATTGTAATCATTTAATTATTAAAGTATTATTATTATTATTATTATTAGTTATATAGTACAACTAGTTTCAGTTCAGCTATTTCTTTTTTTTTTACTTTTTTTAATTTAAGGTGCGTCAACATCTATGGTCATTGGCGCCCGGAACCTTTTCAGTGCACTGCCGCCTCTGGACATTGTTTCTAGCTACATCAATTCAGCTATTATTTAAAAAAATGAAATAATTACGCTAAACATTATTTCAAACAATATAAGAAATTTCTTTTATTTTATTCACAGGTGGCAATTACATAATCAGATTAGGATTCCGTTATCAAAATATTTACACGATCTATGTCTTACTGCTATAGTTAATAAAATTATTATAATTCTCTTCAATCTTGGAGTTATTACTTAATGTTTAGATGCCCTAACATACAATGATGGTGGGGTTACATGTCAGTTAGCACATATAGCAGGTAATACAGGAATATGATTACATTGTAATCTAGAAGATTGCGCTTAGATCAACTCAATACCACTTGAAATCTTTCATCACAATGCTCCAGAGAACCTCTTCAAATCAATTTGCCCAGAATAATATTACAATTAAAAATGAAAGATTCACATATAGGCAGTTAGCATTCCATGTTTAAAGAAAATTAATGGAACCGTTTTTGAGAAAACTCAATAAACTTATTATGTAAAGTCGCACTTATTATGTAAAGTTTCACAGATATTTCTTCAATACTGGAAACCTAACAATGCTTGTAATTTACTTAAATTTATATAATTGGTTGAACTGTATATTGTACTGTAAAGTGCCAAAAAAAAAAAATTATTGCACACTCTTAGCCACCGTACCTAGCGCATAGCGCCAAAGCACCGGTGCCTATGGTCACTTAGCCTTGCCTACATAGTAGGCAAGTTTCCATCCCTGCCAGGTGGAGGCGGACCTCTACATATCCGTCTAGTCCGGCGCATTACCGCTACTTTTCAGCAAACTCAACAAAGTCTTTAAAATTGCTAGCACTTCTCATTAACTCTACAATCTCCCGGCCAGTTCTCTCCCCTCCTTTTCAGCTTAAATTCCATGTGGATTCTTGCATTTGACGTAATCGCTGTAAAGTGACATGTTCTTGTGAGAGATTGGGAGAAGGCGTAACTATTCCTCGAAGGTGAACCAACCAATTCCCACCCACTTAAAAGAAATGCTTAGAAAAATCTATAT